>JARJDZ010000546.1:0-18069 GCA_030264555.1 Aleochara sp. GC000083
TATCGGTTTTTTCGCTACAAACTTTTTTTTCAACTTTTTTCTTCGAACGCGATTTCTGCGCTCCCCATTGCCAAAAGGGCATGAACCCATACATTTTTGGAAAGTGCTCATCAAGACTTCCAATTTGGTTCTAACTTTAGTTTAATTGGCCCAATCGTTTAAAAGTTATACATGGTTAAAAGAGCGAAAAAAAGCGAAAATTTTTCATTTTTAGTACCCCGTTTTTCAAGTTCGGGTATTTCCGAGTTCCTCAGAGATTCGGGACCATGACCAATGTTATTTTTTCGTCAAAATATGTAAAATGGCCTTTGAATCATCCAAATCGGTCCATTAGTTCCGGAGATATGAAAATTTTTGAAAACTCAAGTTATTTTAATAATTTTATATCGGTTTTTTCGCTACAAACTTTTTTTTCAATTTTTTTCTTCGAGCGCGATTTTTGGTCTCCCCATGACCAAAAGGGCATGAACCCATAGATTTTTGGAAAGTACTCGTCAAAACCTAGAATTTGGTTCTAAGTTTAGTTTAATTGGTCCAAGCGTTTAAAAGTTATACGCAGTTAAAGAGCGAAAAAAAAGCGAAAATTTTGCATTTTTAGGACCCCATTTTTCAAGTTCGGGTATTTCCGTTTCCCGCAGAGATTCGGGACCATGACCAATGTTATTTTTTCGTCAAAATACTATAAATGCCCTTTGAATCATCCAAATCGGTCAATTAGTTCCGGAGATATGAAAATTTTTGCAAACTCGATCGATTTTAAGAATTTCATATCGTTTTTTTCGCTACAAACTTTTTTTTCAATTTTTTTCTTCGAATGCGATTTCTGCTCTCCCCATGGCCAAAAGGGCATGAACCCATACATTTTTGGAAAGTGCTTGTCAAAACCTACAATTTGGTTCCAATTTTAGTTGATTTAGTCCAATCGTTTAGAAGTAATACGTAGTTAAAGACGCGAAAAAAAGCGAAAATTTTGCTTTTTTAGAACTCCATTTTTCTAGTTCGGGTATTTCTGATTCCCGCAGGGTTTCGGGACCATGACCAATGTTATTTTTTCGTCAAAATACTATTAATGTCGTTTGAATCATCCAAATCGACCCATTAGTTTCGGAGATATGAAAATTTTCTAAAACTCGAGCGATTTTAAGAATTTCATATCGGTTTTTTCGCTACAAACTTTTTTTTCAAATTTTTTCTTCGAATGCGATTTCTGGCTTCCCAATGACTAAAAAGGCATAACCCCATAGATTTTTGGAAAGTGCTCATCAAGACCTACAATTTGGTTCTAATTTTTGTCAAATTGATCCAACAATTTAAAAGTTACACGCAGTTAATTGAGTGAAAAAAAGTTAAATAACTTTTTTTCTTCAAAAGACTACAAAACATCCCTATATACATTAACGCATTGTTATCAACTGCTATTTTTATATCAGAAAACTAGATGAAACTAGAAATCTCTCGCTTTCGTTTTCATATCACCAATGAATGAATGTATAATTGATGGATTAAGTAATACGAAAATTGAATGATAAAAGTAAAATGTAATGTTGCCTCTTGGTACAAAATATGCAATCGAATGACAAGTCTCTCTCGCTCCTTTTGTTCTATTATCTCTGCTTAGAAATGAATGCATTTTGAACTTGACTTAGACCTCAGAGGTCTGTCGTTTCTGTCGCGCGCGGATAAGACGCTTCGATCGCGTGTGAGCCACGATGATGGCATCATGATCATCATCAACATCATTTTCTAATGGCCATTCGACTATCCTGAAATAGTTCGTTTCGAGCAGCTGGCCGGCCGGCTGCGAGAACGCGCCCATTTCCTACGATTTGAATCGATCGATAGATCATTGATCATCGATCATCCGCGTTAGGTATGATGATTTTTCCGCAAACGCATGCTGTTTAATTGCACATGGAATGACAGTGTCAGATCATTTCTTTCTTTGTGCTCCTCTAATTATTAAATTTTCTCTTTGAGATTTTTCAATTAAAAATCAATTTTTTCCAGAGTATTTGGAGTTTCCTCATGTTTAAAAGTTCCAAAGTGTGTGTCCCCATGCTCCGCCTCTGTTTGCCTGGAGATTTTTCAACAAATTTTCCCCGAGGGAGTCAGGAAATGTTCTGGAACTCGCAAACAGATCCATCGAGTTTAGAAGACCTCAGCGTCGTCGGCAGAGAAATAGCAACAGCAGCGGCAGCATTAGAAGCGATTAGATCGAACGGTATAATAATTTCCCGATAACCAGCCAATAAGGAAACGCTGTTCGTGCGCACACGAACACAGTGAGCGAAAAGTGCTCATGAGGTCATTCTGTTTCTATTTCAACGCCGTCGTCGAAAGATTCCAAGAATTGTGCGCGCGGCCGTAATAGATAATTCTCTAACGCGCGCGTTTCGGTTTCTTCAGTTTCACGAGATCATTGCTGATTAGAGAAAGGTATTAGCTAACAGTAAAGTTAACTAACTCGAACTCGCGTAAGTAGCTCAAGTATCACGCGGATTCGCATCGCGTTCGCGGACCCAAATACGAAGTTGCGAAAAGCGTCAGCAGAAATTTTCGCTTTTTTCACGAGAGGAACAATCCATCTCTCTCGCTCGCTCTCTTTCGGGCGATTTGATTTTCGCGAATCCTGCCGGTTCGACTGTAGCAAATCCAATGTGCTAACTGTAAACCTTCTAACAGAACGACAACAACAACAACAACGGCAACGGTAGAATCCGAAGCAGCGAAGAAGAGGGAAGGACAAAAAATTGCCGCCCAATCAGGAAGCGAATCACCGAAAGTGTTCGCACACGCGAATTTATATGCGCAATCGGCCGCAGATGTCAACGATCAACAACGAGGAGCGCAGGCGGTTGCTGCTTCCATCCATCCGGGACAGGACAAAGAACCAAACTGTGAGAACAAATAACAGTATTTTCTTCAATGAGTTATGGACGTGTTTTTCTAATCATGAAAGATGCCGCTTATCTTCCAGTTTTGCTTGCTGGCTGATTGGCTGTTGTTTATTTGTTGCGCAAATTGGCGAACTGCGAATGGGACCGTTTGCAGTTCTTGTAATCGGGTCAGTTTTTCTATTTCTAAACCAGCAGCAATCACGTATGAACTGTGTGTGTGTGTGTGTGTGTGTGTGTGTGGGAAAGTTATGTCTTGGAGTTGATTTTGATGATAAACAATTTCTATCCATAGACATCAACAACAACAACAACAATTTAATTAAGTTTATAACTGGAAAGTGATAGATTGAAAGCTGGATCCTGTTCTTCTATTCTTTGTTTATGTCATTACTGATGGGTTTTTCTTATGGGCTTGTTTTTTTTTCTTGCAAAAACTTGATGATAATTTTTTTAGTTGTATCATTAATTAATTAATTATAAATGAAAATTTACCCAAATTTAATTTTATATTCTTAAATTTACTTTAGATATCTAAATAAAATTTTGACTTTATTGCTGAAAAGTTGATGAATTTCTTGCAAGAGTTGCTGAAAAATTTGCCAAAAAATTTAAGAGATATTTTTACTTTTTTCTAAGATTTTTGAAATTCATTTCAATTATTCCTTATAATAATCCGTTGTTTGGGAATTTATTATGGAATTTATTGTCGAAAAAATCAGCTTTTCAGAAGAAATATCGAACATTTCATTCTGGAAATTAATATTCATTAAAAAAAATTAAAACGAAGTTGTTATTCTAGAGAAATGTTGAGTAATATTTTTGCTCATAGATAATCTTCCTTTTTGCAATAAGGAATTAATTAACATCACCAAAAAATCTAGTAATCATTCTCAGAAAATCATTACGGAAAAAAAAATTAAATTATTAATAAATATAGATTTCAGATGAAAATTGAGCAACTTATTTCAGGAAATTTTCCAAATATTTTCATTGTATAACAAAAAATAGTGTTTTCTGAAAACGTCGATTTAAAAAGACAAATTCCATAATGTTTTTAAATAAGATTTTCCGGAACAAATTTTTTGAAAAATTAGCATTTGAATGAACCCTCAAAGAAAAAATCATAAGTTAACCTGCTGTCGAATATTTCTTCCCAATTCTTTTTGCAAAATCTCATTAAAACTACTAACTAACTTCTAGAAATTTTATAAATGCAAAAAATCTGCACATTTATACGCAAAAGATTTTTTGCCTTCCCTCGTTTTTACTTTTTTGCATTTAATAGTTACCCAACTACAACGATGTTTCTAAAATAAGATTTTTTTACCGACTGACATAATTTATGAAAAAAAAAACTCTGGAGTGACATTCGCATAAAAATTTACATATTAATTTATCGTATGTAAATATTGCTCCCATCAGAAAAAGACAATACACTAGCGATTTTTTGAAGGTTAAGGCCAATTATGAATCAAATCGACCAATCAAAAATCGGTTCTTTTTATTTATATCGGAAAACCACCACACATGGATAAAAAATTTGGCCTATAGACACATTAACATCGTGTTTACACGTGGCATTTATATTTACCCACATTTTTTGGGACTAAATCCTACCTTAAAAAATGTTTGTTGCGAAAGATATTTGTTCGTTGCGTAAATTTCCTTCTGAAATTTTCAGTTTTGCAATTGAAGTTTTCGTAGTGCACGAGGTCAGTTTTGAAAATTGCGAAAATGATTACGCAAACTGCCAAATTATACAAAAAGAATAGATCCCTTATTATTATTATATGTTGCTAGACGATAATAATAACGAAAACGTTGTTGTATTTGAACAACGCGTATATTTGATTGTTAATCAATCAACAATTGTGCAATGCGGACCGTGCAACAATATTATTATTTGCGTTTAGTGGCTATATCTTGAAAAACGGTGCCAATTTTCCATTCGGCATTAAATATTTTTAATATTTCATCCGATCAACAAATAAACACGATGCGGACGGATGACAGGAACTGTGATCGTTTCATTTCCGAATGTTGTGCGAACGATGATTAAATATTTTTTGTTTTGGGCGCATCAATGTTTGCACAAAAGGCGTGCGATTTTGTTATGCCGTTTTTGTTTTTTTTTTTGCAAATCAGAGATGTCGTAATCACGAGATTACGAGAATGTTTAACAAATAGTTTTTTGGCGACGATTGTTAAATAAATTATGCGACGAATTTTTATACATCGTCCGAAAAAAACTTGAACGTTACAAAAAAAGTAAAGAAGAAGTAAAAAAAATGATGGCTCGTTAATTGAACTATGGGATAATAAATGGATGATGGTAATTAATGCAAAATGACGACGTCCGTGAATTGTAAATGAGGACGAGTTTTTGTTATACATATTTCTGCTGGGAGCCGCACACACTTTTGATAATGTTTTATTTATTGACGCACTCCTCGTTATATTTATTATATTATTATTATGAGGTTTTAATTGTTCTTATCGAATCTAGAAACAAAAGAAACGAGATTTAAAAAGTGGAAATTAATCTGAGGTTCTAAAAATGGGACAAATCGTAACACGTGACCTACAAAACGTATGTAATAATATTTGCACCTTGCGAAATCGAGTGCTTATTTTATTTGCAATTATCAACAATAATATGTTGTATGCAATAATTAAACAAATGCATAACGGATATTCGATTACTTCCGAATGGGTCGTCATTGAAAAAAAAATCAGTAATATTTTTAAAACAAAAAAATAAAATAAAAGGGAAAAAATTCGCAAGTTGAATTTGCATGCAAATTTGATGCAATTATTCGCCCGGTTTTGGGGTTTTGGCAATTTTGAGGGCCATGTACTTGTTGCCCGCCACGCCAGCAGGAGCAAAAAGGGCCCGACCCCATTATCATCCATGTCTTGGCGCGTAATTGCGAATTGCAAATTTCTACCTGTCTGCAGCGCTTCCCAAATGGGCCCACTTTTTTGCACCTGTTCGCCAAACACGTAGTGAGTTTGCGTCTGGAAGAAAGCCCTTTTGTCCTTGATCGACGACCAAGTACGATGCGTTTTTTTGGGGCGCGTTTTAGCGGAGTGGAGACGAAATAGTTCCAAGTCAAAAACGAAAGGAACGAAAAAGAAAAAAAAAGTGGACAAAAATCGCTGAGCGTTCAAGAAATTGCGCTTAGCTCCACAGAAATCTGCGAATATATAGGTTAGTATCGTGTTTACCGGATGGTTATTGGCCAATTAGTGTGTTTTGCTACTTAAGTCAGTTGCGCATCGATGATTTGAAAGCCCTTGGAGGTTAAAAATTAGAAGTGATTTAAATTCAAGAAGTCTTTAAAGAAGATTTAAGAAGAAGTTGATATAAGAAACCTTAAAAATTCAGGTGGTTTAATGGTTGATAATTTCGGGGGTGTTTTTTTTCTTCATTTTGGTTTTTGGGGAAGCATTCCAAGACTTTGCAATCACAACCCGACTAGACGATAAACTATCAGTTATCTTTCAGAAATCCATTTCGGGTGTGGGTGTCTAGTCAATCATTGAAATTCAGCGTCGATGACGATGGTCGATGTGTGGTGCGGGTGCTTCTTGCGCGCTTTTCGTCTCGTCTCGACGCGGAGCGGCGTGCGGTGTGGTGTACTGTGCTCTGTTGCGCAGGCGCGCGTTACTTAGCGAGGCGAGTAGCGTTGCGAATCTAAGGAGCGCGCGCGCGCGCACATCGAGCCGTCGTCTGAGCGGCAGGCGCGCGCGCGCAGGCTAACCCTCTGCGAGGGTGGGGGGCTGGCGGCTCGCCGGTGATTGGTCGGCGGAGCGTACAAGAGCCGGCCGCGCGTCTTAACAGGGTTGCTTGCGCCTGCTCTCGTATCAGTGTGTGGTTTGCAACCGCGAGGACTATGTGTTCGCTGCTGATTTTAATCGCGTGTGCGACGATCAGTTTGGCGTACTATGTGCACACGCGGCGGCGGCGCTGCGCCTCCTCCTCCTCCACCGCATCCTTCGGCGGCGATGGCGTCGCGACGACCACTGGCATGATGGCGGCGACGGCTGGTGGCGAGTGGCGCAAGACCACCGCACCACCCGGCCCACGGCCACTGCCGATCATCGGCAGCCTCCATCTGCTCGGCAAGCACGCCACCCCGTTCCAGGCGTTCACCGAGCTGAGCAAGATCTACGGCGACGTCTTCAGCATCACGCTCGGCTCCGCCAAGTGCGTCGTCGTCAACAACTTCGACCTCATCAAGGAGGTGCTCATCACCAAGGGCGGCATGTTCGGCGGCCGGCCAGACTTCATTCGCTTCCATAAGCTCTTCGGTGGTGATCGGAATAATTGTAAGTTGCCTCCACATTTGATGTTTCTTTCCTCTTCTTCTTCTTCTTGATGTGTACTTCCTGGTGGACACACTGACTGCAGAAATATTCCATCTTCAAATTGTCCTTTACTTCTTCCTCCAGAAAGCTGGACCTGGAGATTTCCTTAGAGAAAATTTCAAGTCCAAATTCTATCAGAGAATTTCTTGCTGGGATTTCCTCAAAGGTCAGAAATTACAGATTTTTGTAATTGAAGAAATTTTGAATATTCATTGATCCTAATCCAAATTCTGCCAAAAATTTCTTGATGAGGTTCTTTGAAAACTAATCCTTGGAACATTTTTTGGTAAATCATTGATCTTATTCCAAATTCTATCAGAGAATTTCTTGATGAAGTTTTCTTAGAGGTATTAAGCTTCTGTTTTCTGATTTCTTGAAGGAAATTTTTGAATTTCATTGATCCTAGTCCAAATTCTATCAGAGAATTTCTTGATGAGGATTTTTCGAAGTTCACAAAATACTAATTTTTGGCTAAATTTAACAACTTTCCTCAGACTATTTTTTTGATAAATCATTGATTTTAGTCCAAATTCTACTAGAGCATTTCTCAATAGGTTTTCTCAGAAGTTAGAAAAGTCCCGATTTTTGTAAAATTGTCGAAATTTATAGATTCTTAATCAAAATTTATTAAGAATTTCTTGATGAGGTTTCCTAAGTCAGAAAACTATTGTTTCTAATAAAATTTAACACCTGAACATTTTCTTGGAGGAATTTTTTGACAAATCATCGATTCTAGTCCAAATTCTGTCAGAAATTTCCTCAGGAACTCGAAATGATTTAAGCAAATTTTAATACTTGAAGTTTCCTTGAAGGACTTTTTCGAAATTCATTTTTCTTAATCCAAATACTAACAGAATATTTTCTGATAGGACTTTCACGATAATCAAAAAAAAAAATACCAATTTAGCAAACATTAACTAGTACCTGATGATTTCATGGAGGAAATTTTCGAAATTCATTAATACAAATCCAAATTCTACTAGAAAATATTTTGATAAAACTTTTAGAAAAATCAGAAAACCACCAATTTTAACAAAATTGAAGACCTGAAGCTTCCAGTAGAGAAAATCATTGATCCAATTGATTGATTCCTCCAAAGAAATGATTGAAATTTCTAAATTTAAATATGTTGTACCAAAAAATTGTTTTTGATAATTTCTTTGAAGATAAGAAAGCTACCATTTTTTAACCAAAAAGTTTTTCTCCTTGCATTCAAAAAACTTCTAACTTCCGGGTTCTAAAACTAAATCTTCGACAACAACAAATCAACATCTTCGAATGACATTGATTGAAACCTGAACGCACGACTGGAAAATGTGTCAAAAATGAAACTGAAATTCGCGGCCAGACGACGCAACCCTGACTTAATGATAATGACATTGCCTTCAAACGAATCGCGCATAAATTTACGAAACAGCCTACAGCGTCTTGTGCGAAACGTTTTTTTTCTTCATTCTTTCTTCTTCTCTTCATCATCGTATTTGTCAATAAATTAATTGGGACCTACACACACCTGTTCGAATCGCGGAGCACAATTTTTTTGTGGTGGTGCCTGGAAGATTTTCTCTCTGTTTGTCCTCAGCAAACGGATCGAGTAAATAGGCGGCTTGAAACAGTGGCAGAGGAAGCGCGCACGTTCAATATTTGATATTTGATCGAAAGCGAGACGTACGCACTTTTCGTGTTTAAGTAATAATTGCAATTGTCAGTTTGCAATTTGCATGCTATGCAGAAACAACAAAGCGATACACATATAAATTCAGCTAGCAATAAACTTAAAAAAACGGAGTTTCAAATATACTCATTTTTTCGGCGTAAGGACGAGTTGAAGTGCGCATGCGCGAATGGCTCAAATCGAGGCGCGCGCTCATCTAAGCACACTTTTACTATGTGTGTGTGTTTACTCATTCATGGCAATATTTCTGTACTATAACTAGATAGCCCTGAACTTGAACTTGAAAGTCTACTATGCATACCATCGAAGGCGATAGGCAATAGATGCATACGCGCGTGCGCAGATGGAAGGACGCCGATAAACGCGATAAAAGCTCGCTTGTTGTTTGCTCGACGCGCTCAAGCTTTCCAAGGCTTTTTCGTCTTTGTGTCGCATACGCGCGATGATGGACGACACAAACAAGCCGAATGGCCAAAGCACCATATCTCAATGACCAAAAATGAATCCGCCATGGACGTCGTCGTCGACGTCGTCGGCGCGCGAAGACATGAAATGATGAAGCAATATCAAAAATTCAATTCGTAATCGAAAACTGGTTTCGTTTGCATGATGGTCTCGCGGTCTCTTCGGAGGAGACGCGCTGGTATTCGCCGTGTGCGCGCACGATGTCCTGCTCACACACGCGCGCTCTAAGTCTAATTCCTAAGTCGCTGCTGGCTGAAGACACCGTCGACGACGACGACGGCGGCAGCAGCAGCGAAGCGCGCCGCGATTCTAAGCAGGTTGGTGCGCCAAGGCCTCCTAAGCGCGTTGCGCATGCGCTCTACGGCCATGTGCGCCCGCGAAGCTCGCTACAATGTTTGTCATCCGAAGAGGAGGCCGGGACGAAGAGAAAGATGCAGTTGTTGTGGCTGCATCTCAACGTGTGTGCGCGCGCGCGCCTCGAGATGACATCCAGAAGAGAAGCAAAAAAGCGGTGATAGAGGCCAAGGACAAATCACCGTTAGCAAAATGATGATGATGATGATGGTGCCGGTGAGTGAGCGCTGGGGCTAGGATATCTATGCGCGTGCGCGACGCGCTCATCCGCTCGCGCTGTCCTACTCCATGAAGGATGATGCTCCATTGACACGGCTGATAACGCG
The DNA here is from genome assembly GCA_030264555.1 of Aleochara sp. GC000083. Lineage (NCBI taxonomy): Eukaryota > Metazoa > Arthropoda > Insecta > Coleoptera > Staphylinidae > Aleochara > Aleochara sp. GC000083. The sequence goes on from JARJDZ010000546.1 coordinate 10,089, forward strand.
CGCCTTATGTCATCTTCACAATGACTTAAGCCTTGTCCAGCGGGTAGAAGCATCGTCGAGTGGTCGGCGGAGGCTTGAAGGTGTGCGCGCACGCGGTCGTTGATTTGTTGTTGTTGTTGTTTCGTGATGCTAATGCATGATGATGATGATGATGTTGATGCAGTGTGTGGCTCAGTGAGCTGAGCCGACACGACAACGACGACGTCGTCGTCGTCGACGTTTCCCAGTCAGTGTGTCCACCCAGTTGTGTCCCTGACCACTTTCGTTCGTTTTGCCCGTGTTGCACTCCTCCGAGTGTGTTGTCTCTCTGTGTGTTTGTGCTCTCCTCTCCTGACTTAAGTCTGTGCTTGCAGCGCTCGCACTGTGCGACTGGTCCGCCCTGCAGAAGACGCGGCGCAGCATCGCGCGCACCTACTGCTCGCCGCGATTCACCTCGCTGCAGTACGACCACGTGAACGTGGTCGGCTGCGCCGAGGTGGCCGTCTTCCTGCGCGCCCTCCGCCGCCGGCGGGACGCTCACGCTCCGTTCGACCTTAAGCCGCTGGTGCTCGCCGCCTGCATGAACATGTTCACGCAGTACATGTGCTCGATGAGCTTCGACTACGCCGACGACCACTTCACGCACGTCGTGCGCACCTTCGACGAGATCTTCTGGGAGATCAACCAGGGCTACGCCGTCGACTTCCTGCCGTGGCTGCTGCCCGCCTACAAGGCGCACATGCGCAAGCTGAGCCGGTGGGCGAGCGACATCCGGCAGTTCATCCTCACGCGCATCATCGACGAGAGTCGTCTGAAGGTGGATCCGGCGCTGCCACCACGCGACTTCACCGACGCTCTGCTGATCCATCTCATCGAGGACGAGGAGCTGCAGAAGTTGAAGGCGAAGGAGGCGGCTGAAAGAGGTCTTCGTGAGTTACGGCGTAAAGAGTTGGAAAAGTTGAAGCATACCTTCAAGGTGCAGGCTGAGGAGGAGGTCATCAGTCCACCACCTTCACCCATGGTTCCCGATGATGAACCCAACACTCCGGCATCTTCTCCCGACGCGGAACCCAAGATGGAGAAGCTCAACTGGCAGCACATCATCTTCGAGCTGGAGGACTTCCTCGGGGGGCATTCCGCCATCGGGAATCTCATCATGATTGTCCTCGCTTCAGTCGTAGGCCGCACCGATGTCATCGAGAAGATGCGTGAAGAAATCCAACGTGTCACTGGTGGAACCCGCGTGCCTACGCTCATGGACAAAGAAAATATGCCGTACACCGAAGCTGTCATCTGGGAGGCTCTTCGGACAGCGTCCTCCCCCATAGTTCCTCACGTCGCCACCACGGACACCCTCATCGACGGCTACCACGTCGAGAAAGGCACCGTCCTCTTCGTCAACAACTACGAACTCAACGTTGGCGAGGCGTACTGGGACCGACCTCAAGACTTCCGGCCGGAACGCTTCCTCTCACCCTCAGGGCACGTCATCAAACCAGCCCACTTCATCCCGTTCAGCACCGGCAAACGCACCTGCATCGGCCAGCGACTCGTGCAGTGCTTCAGCTTCCTCATCGTAGCCGCGCTCTTCCAGAACTACGACATCGAGCAGGATGGTCCCATTCATCTGCAACCCTCCTGTGTCGCTGTCCCTCCGGATGCGTTCAAGCTGCGGCTGACGCCACGCCACACGGAGCATCCTTACGACTGAAACATCTCTTCAGATAACATTCAAACGGCTACACACAACAAACACACACACACCTACATGCATAAACTGTTTATTGTTTTTTTTTGTTCTTCATTCCATTGGATCGACTCTATGCATATTATATTAATATTTCCGTCCGGTACGTTTACGAAGGAGGAAGCTGTGTGATGCGCCACCTCGCGGAGCCGCATCGAGAGTCCTGGAAGGACGGCAACCGCGCACAAGCAACCAGACAGTGTTGCCATGCGGAAAAGACTTATACGATGACTTTTATCAGTATCCAAGGTAATTTTAATATTGTTGGAACGAAGGAAAATAAATTGATAAAATACATTTTTAGTGTAGTAGTGATTAATATTTCTCTAGATCTCTGTAATTTTTTCGTCTTTGGGGGTTAAATTTAAATCGGGGGTTTTATTTACGTTTACTGGAAATTAGCAACAAAGAGAGAGAGAGAGAGCAGGGTAGGATAACATCACCAAAAATGGCGCACTCGAATTATATTCTCTCATATTTTTATATGTATACTCGTAGATATCATGCATTTTTATTACGATATTATTATTATTATCTCATCGCCCTGTATATAATATACAAATTCTTCATTGATTGTGAATTAATTGTAAAAATAGTTAGTATTTATATATTATATGTATTATTTTTATTTTTTGAACGAGGAGGATGATCAAAGAAGAAGACAAAAAAATGGAGAACGGAAGCGGAAATGTCTTCCATTCGCAATAAATCTCCTCGGTTGGCAATGTGTTATTACGATACTTGTTCGATAATATTGATTTTATTTTCTTTTCTTTTTTTGTATTGAGACTGAATAAATATGTATTGTATTTCTGCCATTTACGTGTAAAGATAATGGGATCTTAGTTGTAGATTTAGTTGTTCAAATGCACTTAATGAAAGAAATTACACTTTTTATTTTTTAATTCCTTTTCTACTCCCCCCAAAAAATTTAATTTTGTGATTTTTTTTGTGAATAGTGCTACGATTTTTAGATCATCAAAACGAATCCAATCAATAAAAGGAATGAAGCTTTCGTTAATTATCAGTAAGTACAAATATTGATTATCTAATTGTCAAAACTTTCGACATTATTGAACTTGATAAGCCTCAAAATCAAAGAATTAAGTCGAATGAGTGAACGGTTGTCGCTAGTGCAGTAAAAGCGTTAAAATATCGTTAAAATATGTCACTTTCCCTTTCGAACGCGTCGCTAGAAAATCACCCAAACAACTTTTCAACCGATAGAGATAAATCACAGAAAGTAGTTCGTCGCATTGTGTGTTAGTAGGTGGCCCAATAAGGACCAAGATATCAGAATGGAACCGAAAAATGAAAGTGACCACAAAACGTGATACGAAATGATAAATCAACTTCGAGGAAGTAGTTTCAATGATTAATCGCTAAAGGTTTTGTGATGGCCGATAAAAGTAGGTTATGAAGGCGTCAAGAAATCAAAACCTGATAAAAAGTAAAATTTAATTGATTTCTCTTCAAAAAAATGAAACTTGAAACTTGTTAAGTTGCATTTCTACTAGAAATTATATGATAAAAAATTACTATGAGATTCGATTTACTATCAGATAGTTTACTAAAAGTTATGAATTAAATGTTTGATGCAAGTTTTTTTTTTGGGTTGGTTCATTTTGTTTATGCAAATTGCAATTTGGCGTGATTCTTGTTCTCCGAGCATTTCTAATAAGAAATCAATTTTACACATGCAAAAGTTTTTGCAAACGTGTATTACTCACCAAGGAAGTTTGCATTTACGAAATACGCTTGTTAATCATCAATAATAACAATCAAATAACGTATAATTAACGTTGGGTACATATTGCCTTATTTTTATCCGCGCTCGAGATGTGGGAGGATACAAATATTGATAGTGTCGTTTCCAGTCAGCGTTGTTGAACAATTGTGTAAGAATTGCCAACGTTTGTTGCTTTTTTGCAAGGTTTCCATTAGAATTTCTTCGAAATTACTTTCTATTCTTCGACAACATTCACCGTCAGCATGCAACTTTTCGTAGTTATCAAATTCAGTTTCGAGAATTGCGAAATGATCAAAACCGCATTAATTAATTAAAGACTTCCGTAGAAGATATCATAAATCATTGATCGTTTTGTAAATAATAATTAGAAGTACTGAGAAGTCAAAATTTCCTAAAATTGTTGGATACAACCAATAAATTAATGAATTTATCTCGAGTTCAAGACGTTAACAAGCAACAAGTACACTTCTTAGAGTTGGACGAGGTTCTTAAGGACTTGAAGACATGAAAGAAAATTTGATGGAACCAGTTTCACTCATGAGCGCTTAAGCCTTCCAAAATCAGCCGAAAAAATCTTCATGCAAGTCAAGTACGTACACGAATCTCGTTTTTTATTTTCGTGCATTTCCTGGGAATTGGTAATGAAACGCAGCCGTTCAGTAAAAGTAAATTCACTGACGTACGAAGGAATTTTTGGATCTTCAATAAAGTAAGTACACACGCTGTTGATGCCCAAAATCTGTACGCATTTGCATACACACGATGAGAGGCCGAAAAAAGTGAAAAAGCCTCATTATCATTAATATCGAGCCCCCATCGAATAAAAAAATATCCGCCGAAAAAACCGAATCACGTATAACGACCACGAATATCTTCGCATCGTCTGCTTCTTTGTCGGTCATCATCATCATCATTGACGGCCGCATCTTTTTCCACCTCGTTGAGGTTTCGTACACAGCATACATTAAATCTGCTGGAATTTACATAAATATCTAGATTACGTAATATGCTAATATGGCGGGTATGAACTTTTCGATTTCCTCCATCCTCGCGAGGAGGAGAGGTGCGTGCGCAGCAGGACGAATTTCGAACGATGACAACGACATACATACATATTTATATTTCAAGTTCAAGACATTATCATATCTGCCGGCCGATGAGGAAGAAGATGATTTATATCTGGGCGTCGCAATCATCCGCACGCACTCGCACTGAGAGCGAATCGGTCATTAATCAAAACAAACATTGAAGCATTCGATTTGAAGATTTAGTTGCTGATGAATGCGACGTATTGTTCCGCTCGGCGATTGCTCAATGCGAATACACGAAATGACAACGAGATTATGCGTAATTATAAGTCAGTAGTGTATCGTGATGGCATAAATCACTCAATGTTTCTCATCATTCATTGATGAGTTCGTTCGGAAAGAATGGATTATCTGTGAAGTTCATGCGTTATCTGCATCAACGTAACGACATCCTGGGGATAAAAATGTCTAAAAATACAATGCCGTACTATCCCGCTCTTCAANTGCATGAAAATTGACTGCGAATTTTAATGTACGTGCAGATATCTTATTGCGTTCGCCTTGGATGCGCTATCAGCACTATTCGATTGACGTTCGCTGCTAAAGTTTCACAATCATAGCAATAAAATCAATGCGTAAACAATATGTGCGCTCGCGCGATCAATGTGTAATCGCTCTTATTTCGTTTTTTCATGGAATTTTTTCGCGCATCAATGATGCGATGAGGAAAAATAGTCGTATCGTTGCGCTGGGATTTAAACGATGACGTTCCAGCAGCCTTGGCGACAATTTCACAACTTGGCAAAATCGTTTTATTGTACAAGGTTAGTGAATGCACCCTTGAAACAGCGCGGCTCGACTAAATTATGCGCCGGCTGGTGTCAATTAAAATATGCTCGCAGAAGCAAGTACGGCACCAAGAGAGCCATTCATATTTACATAATACACGTATCAATCGCATTCATCATCGGTTTTCTCTGCTCGTTCTTTGGCCGCATGGAAACAGCGATGCCATCATCGACATGACATTTTTTGCAGGTTTTTTTCGTTAGCTATTATCAAATTCTACGCATGAGAATGTCGCATTCGTGCTGCGAAATCGCTGTCAGAGACGCACAATTTTTTCGTTATGGTTTTGCCAATTATCTTGGCATTCAAATCCTCAAACCAAACCGGTAGCTTTGGCGTTAGATCTACATACAATATTCGTTTCGTAACTCTAATACAAGCCAGCTTCTAACTAACAGATTTGTGAATCTACATCATTTGCTTAAAATCTCCAAAAACATCTCCAACTATTGTAGATGAATAACGCAAAGATATCCGCATCGAAAACATAGCAGAATTTCCGTGACGTGCGAATCAAATAAATGCAATTCACACCGATTCTGCTTGCGTCAACAACTCGCCCATTGCTAATTGTTTATAGCTTGTTGCACCGGAAACGGCAACCTAATTTGATCCGACTAACCAGTCCGATTGATTTGTACGCTATTCGAATATGGAGCATTTGCCGCATGGCATCTTTGGCATCGGATTCGTGTGCCATGTGCAATCATTATGTAATTCAATCGTGGGGCTGTCTCGCCGTGAGGAAATCTACACCGAAATCTCAGCTTTCAGCTGCGAGCCCGTCCAGACAGGCAGACGACACACCAGCAGATCACTGCTGACGATGGGAAATGCACGATGCGTGGAGATGCATGTCGAGGTTGATAAGCAAAAACACGACGTGACCATCCTGTTTGTAGCCAGGGACAGCTCAAGTTCGAGCAGCTGATTGTAAATGATGACTATTGAGGTTTCGCAGTCATAACAATGTTTCCATCAATGTGAAAGCAAATCAATCATGTGGAGGAATCTTACAGATGAAGCTATCCTGATGTATAAAGAAGACTCATTGTGGGCCTAAAATTGAATTCACAAGAGATGAGTAATGATGTGGTTACATGCATGGAAGCAATCGAACATGGTAAATGTTCTGTGACTGTTCTATGACTTACAAGCAGAGCACAGAAGATTCCAAGGTGCGAAACACTCAAAACCATGACCAAGCCATCAGCAAATCCATAAACTACTACCGTTATGTTGCAAAATGTGTGGAACATAAAGATTGGTGTGCAAATATGAGGCAGAGTGAAGCAAATACATTAGGTTATACCGGCATGAAATGCTACATTGCAATAGCAAGCGAACTAAAAGAATTTAAGCGCTGCAAGCAGAATAATACAATTTGGATGCACCTACCTTCGTGGGCAGACTGGCTTTGTTGCAAATCATCGTGGTGGACACCCCAATTGTTGATTTCACTTTGCAATTCCATTTGAATTCACTCTCTGCAGCGTCACTAACAAATGTGGGCACGCTGAATTTTGCATACTCATGATGTGTACACTATGCAACCCGTAATGCAAGACGTGCATAGAGGTTTGGACCGGTTGCCTACAGTTAAATAGCAAAAATACAAAATGTAATTAAAATCTATAAATACTTAATAAATATGTTTTTATCAATATATGATATAAATTAAAGATGTTGAAGTCATTTTGTACACTTTAACGTTAACAGGCTACACTTTGGATGATGTATACACGGTTGCCTATGGTACAATCCATAATTTTGAAAATTTAATTATAAATCTGTACAAATGGAGGTGCGAAATAAAATTATTAAGCCCTAGAAGTCTCTGTTACCTATTATATATCCAGAAATTATTAAATGTAATTCTTAAAAGATTTATCAATTTTATACTCTTTGCGAAAATTGTAGCGCCCTCTAGTGGCAAAAGTTGAATAAACGAAGTACGCGACGCCTAATAGGAAGCTTTTTAAATATTTCAAAACTTCGAAGATTGAAGAAGTAAACAAACCAGGGGATAAACTGGTTGTCTTTTTCAATCAACGATTTAACAACAATAATTATTTCATTATACTTAACTTTCTTCCATTGGTTCCATCTTTTGGCACAACACTGATTTCTGAAATTTAAGGCAAAAGGGTGAAAGAAAACAACGCAAACAATCTGTTTTATTGTCAGAATATAAACAATTACAAAATATCAAGGTTGGGAAAATAAAACAGCACAAAACAATTTGTTATATTTGCACAATGAAAACTAACAACTATCAACTATCTAAATATACAAATACACATTGAATTGTAATACAAACAGAATATATATAAACATATGTATAAAAGAATTTGCAAAAATTGTGCTACTTCAAGAATATAGCGCCCCCTGGTGGCAAAAATTAAACCAACGAAGTGCGGGACGCCTTATGAGGACCATTTTAAATTTCCAAAAATATCGAAGATTGAACAAGTAAACAAACCAGGGAGTAAACTGGTTGTCTCATTCGATCAACGATATTCAATTAACAAACTATATCTCATTCTACTTAACTTTCTCAAATTGGAAACATCCTTCTGTTGGCACAACACTTAATTCTGAAATTTAACACAATGTGGGGGGGAAATA
>JARJDZ010000548.1:0-19517 GCA_030264555.1 Aleochara sp. GC000083
GTTGTGTCCATAACGTTCCAAACGTCAGTTGGTCGTTGCCATCATAGGGTTGTAAGTCTTGGGTTAGTTAGGTCGTGTCCATTCGGGTTGTAAGTCTTTTGCTTTTTTCATTTTAAATTTTGCGCTTTCAGTTACTTGTTATTTCCGAAATTGCCATTTCTAACTTCAGAACAATCGATACTAATAGAAATTTTTCAGGGTCCTCTTTTCTCCTAGAAAACTCGTACACTTTGTTCTTTCATTTCCTTGGTAATACAAATTAAAAATTAATTGTAATTATCAATTTTCCAGTGAATCTGAACACAAGAAATATATATATTAAGATTTAATCAAAACTTTATAATATATTTGTGTGTATGTATATCGCATATAATAAGTATAATATACAAGTACATTGATAACATTGATAAGAAATACATACATCCTTCTTAATCTTTAATTTATAATATACATTGGTATATAATATATGTATATAATATATTTATGGCTTTAGTATATAATTTATCTGTATACATCATAATACATCGATACAAAATAAGTTCATTAAATCTTATTTAAAAAAATCAATTTCGTTTGTTTGGTTTGGTTTTCCATATTTTGATTTTTGAAAATTCATTGAATATTATCCTTCTTGGGTATAGTTAGTCTAAAAAATACACATCCAAAATGTCCTTGTTATGCAATGAAATGTGCCTCTTAAGTCTACAAATATTTGTTTATTTATGAATTAAAGCTTTCATTTCTTCATGAATTTTACCCATGTTTAAATAATTCAAAATGTATCACGAATTGATAACAAACTCATTACAAAATTCTTTTAGTAATTGTATTTGAAGAGACAATTAAAACAACTTCCTGCTGATATTTGAATTTTATAAGTCATTGTAAATTGTATAAACAAGTGAGTTCAAAATGCAAACGGTATGTACTGATAACAATTATAAACAAATTTCTCTCTCAGTGGAAATTTCCAATGGGAATCAATCAATCACTTTGGTTTTTGATTTACAATTACAACAATGACCCACTTGAACCAATAAAAAAACTGGTTAAATCTCACATTTTGTCAGTTTTTTTCCTGTGAAGAATCCTAACAATTTCACTCTGTGACACAAATGAAGTGATCTTATCATCTTATCTACTTTATTCAGAGCTATACTATAGTCTATGGATTTATCGAATATTTTATAGACACATTGATTCTAAATGCTGTTTAGTGTTAAGATTTAGTTATTCTGTCTAGGTTCTTAATTATGTTTAGGTTACAAGTTTGTCTATTTAGAATACCGCTTGTTTGATGGCCTCAGATCTCAATTAAACATCCTGCAACATTCAGTTCGGAAATTTCAAAGCGTTTTTCGTCGGATGTGTTTGGATTTGGTGGCTGAAGAATCTGAGGCGTTCGAAATCAACAACGCAAAATGAATAAAACTTACATCTTGTTTTCTAAGAACTTCCTTCTAACTTCTTTGTTTATGACATTTATTTGATGGATATGGTTCATATATAGGTGGATGCCTAATTAATAATTAATTACTATGTACAAAATTGCGTTTTACGTGGACATCGAATTTATGGTACAATTCGGCGTTGTAGAATTTAAATTTAAATTTGTGGCTGGTAAACTAGTTGTTTCTATTCCGAATTTAATTAAACAATCACCAAACGAAACGATAAGTTTACCTGATTTACAATCGAAACTTCATAACAACTGTAATTAATTCATTCGTTGTACGTTCGTAGCAATTAACCCAAATCTTCTGTGTGTTTCCAAAATTATGAACAATTTCTCGTCGTTTTAAACAACACAGTTTCGGTGTACAGCCAATATATAAACATATACCTAGATTAAATTTCAAAGCATGGATGGTCCCCTAATTGTGTTTAAATTTACAATTTGTGGCTTAAAATGGACACCAATTACATAAAAAATATTATAGTAGCGCGAGTTTATCAAATTCCTCGATATTTCTCTTACTTTTTCGTAGTTATTATCATTTCCATTCCTTTTTGTGTTTTCATTATGCTTCTCGCAGATCAGCTTAATTTAACATTAGCGTTTTTTTGATAAAAATCACAGCTGGGAAGAAGGCAACATTTATATAATTTTAAGATAAGATCCACGTATCTCAAATTTAAAGTTGTTCACTTCTTATTTTGATATCATTTATCAAATTACCATACATATATTTTCTGGAATTCGTCAACGAAAAATGTATTAGTTATGCAACGTTTGTTGTCTATAATGGCGACTTAATTTCTCATTAAATGCGCAAACAACTAAATTTGAAAAGTTTTGTATGTTGTGCGTCATTATTAAGTTGGCTCTTAATTAACGACGATGTCTCTCGTTTTCATTATGTTTGTGGATGCGTTTATGAATCAAGTTTCTAGTTTATTTATAAGAGATAACGTTAATTAAAGCAGTCTTGGCCGCTGTTTGTCATGGAAAACGGCTTCGTTCTTTTTTGATTAATTTTTTGAGTTTTTTTTATAAAAAATGCGTTATTGTAAGCATGGACGTTAAGTATATGGTTATTTAAGAGTACCAAACAATGTGCTAATTAAATTTTAAATTGAAAAAGATAAAATTTTGAAAGTTTAACTCATCAGGAAAGATAATTATTTTCTCAGAAAATGTTACAATTGGTAAAATACAGGCACACATTTAAAATTTCTTGGATCTCTCAAAAATTTAGAATTATCTAGAGATACAAAATTTTTCAATTTAATTTTGGGATTTTTGCATTAAATTTCAATTTGCAGGATTGTATCACAAGAACTGTTTTCTAAAATTTGGAATTTCCTAGAAATTAATATCAGAAATAAAGAAAAACTTTAATATTTCGTCTGATTGAAAAAAAGGTTAAATAAACCAAATTTATAAAATTGTATGAGAAAAATTGGATTCTAAAATTTGAAACCAGAAAGTTTTTCGAACTATATATCAATAAAAAAAATCCTGGTAAATTTTTTAAGTGAGAAGTGGATTCTTAGAGCTTTCTAAAAATTGATATCAGTTATCTTTAAATTTGAAATCTTGTATTTTTACCTTTATTAATTTGAAATTTCTGAGTAAAATTGTATCACAAAACTGGCTCCTACAATTTGAAATTTTGCAAAAATAAATAGTAGCAAAACAAAAACATTTTTGCTAAATTTTAATTTAAAATCTTTGATTTGAATTTGTTATATTGACATTTATAAATGAAAGGAGTGTAAAATTCTGCAACAAGATCATTTTCCGGATTAAACTGGTATAATAAAAGTTGGAAAAGTTTGGTACTCTACAAATTCCGAGTGCAATTAAACTTTACACTCATGAAACGAAATAATGAAATTGTAGCGACACGGGCTGTTATCAAAAACACGACGGAAATGAACATATTCATCAATCTGTATGTATTAATCGAGAGAGAGTCTGGCGTTAACCATTTCGCGTGCCATAAATCACGCACTCACCAATCGAAAGTGGAATTAATGTCAGAATGCTCAAACCAAACGCGAAAAATACAAATGCGACTCGATCCGAATGCGTCAATAAGTACTCCAAGGAGTTCCCGTCTGGAACCTTCCAACTGGAGTCATCCAGAGAAATTCCCCGAATCGACATGGAAATTTACCGTGCTGCATGCGAACATTACGAGCTCATGGTGAGAGATACAAATACAGTTAGCAAAATGTAAATGCGAATCGAGAATCATATCACACCCAGACGCCCGTCCCGGGACTGGAATCGTCTCATCATAACTCATAGACATCCCGACCATTGAGTCGGTTCGAAGATCGTTTCGACTGCCCTTCTCGCCCCCCACGCATGGGACTACTATAAATATTATACCCAGGGATGATATGCACTCGAACATCTCCAGAAGGTCTCACGCCTTCAGGTCTCTGCCTTCGTCCAAACGACACCGTGGTCTTACAGCAACAGTAATGGAAGAGGTTGACGTATGCGTCCCGAAAGTGTCGGTTCAGACAACAGTAGAGGATGCTGTTCACACACGACTTACTGATAGCGAACCAGGCGAAGTTGTAGAAGAGTCGATCCGGGATACTGCGCACCGTCTCCACAGCGAGGACCACCCCGAACGGTAGCCAGAAGATGACGAACAGGAAGAAGCTGTACATGTTGGTCTGCATCAGTGCGTAGTCCCAACTGAAGGCGATAGGCGGCTTGAAGTTGGGCCGCGACCGCGCCACGTTGATGTGATAAGCGGTCTTCGCATAGCAGCAGAAGGTCAATGTGATGGGTAGAAAGACGAAGAGCACGGCGATGGTCGCTTGGTACGGGATGAGACCGGAGTATTTGCGCGTGCAGTAGTCGAACGAGAGGTCTGTGGTGAGTTGTAGTCCGGAGATGGTCGCACAGGTCAGCCAGATGACCAGGAGGATGGTGGTGATCCGGCATGGGGTGAGGACCTCGTAGGTGCAGCTGGTGCAGCAGAGTCGTGTGTAGTTCTCCACGGCGATGGCGGTGATCGAGACGACGGTCACGAGGAAGCAGAGGGCGGCGAGGAACCATTGGAAGCGGCAGACTGCAAGGTTGTCTTTGAGTCCGGCGAGGATCACCACTGCAGAGGCTGGTACCAGAAGGCCTGAGACGAGGAAGTCTGCAAGGGCGACGTTTACTACGAAGGCGTTTCCTGGAAAATTCAATTTACGATTTTCAAATAGGTTAGGGTTTCATTGGTTTCATGGGTTGGGAGGTTGAATCTAAGGGCGCTGTCTGATGGTTCCAAGAAAGGTAGTTGAAGATAGTGTCCAGTAATAATGATGGTTTCCTAAGGATATTTTGTCATTGTTCCAATTTTGGGTGTTAAGTATTACCAGAAGGTAGAAGATTGGTTCTATAATATCTCACATGGTTCTACAGTGCCTATGTTGACCCATTTGATCAGTGGGTCATATGGAAGATGAGGAATGTAAAAATCACCTTAGAAAATAGATAACAAACCTTATATCTCAATTTCGAATCAGGTCCTTGTAATTGAGAAGGTTAGGATCAAGTTACAAGATTGATTGTTGATCTGCTTAGCAGACTTTGGATTTCACTCTTCGGTAATATAGAAAGTAATATAGAAACGACTTGAAGAATGGGATATTCTGCACTGGAATATATCACGAGAAGTAAATTTCTAATGGTTACAAATTTTAACAATATTACTAATAGTTTCTTGGTTAATGTTTGTATTGACAGGATAATAAGATAGCTTAGATATTCATGGCTAGATTTGATTATGCCAAATGAATCTACTGAAAGTACAACAAAATAAACATATGGAACAATTGACAGAGTTGTTTTTAGAGTCTATAGTATATAGATTTTACCATTTCTTATTTTAGTTACCACAAACCCATTGTTTCATTTTTTCATAATAAAGTACCATGACCCGTCATTTCACAACTCCACTAACAATATGTTAATTACTTAGTGCTATTAGCTTATATTCCAAATTTGGTGGAAATCGGCCGAACCGTTTGCGAGAAAATCGCATTGGACTAAGGAAAAACAATTATTATTATATATAAACATTAATAATTTATGAACAAATTGATTCCCGATATTGCAAATCTCTAAATATGTTTATGAAGATATAATAAACAATCGCTGAAAATTTGAAAGCAATCGGATCATTAGTTTCGGAGATATTGATGAAAATGTGAGAAGAGAACTGGTTCGTTTCGAATGAACCCCATATTTTCGGTTCGCACAAATTCGGGACCATGACCAATGTTATTTTTTCGCCAAAATATGGCAAATGCTTTTTGAATCAGAAAAATCGGTCCATTAGTTTCGGAGATATTGATGAAAATGTGAGAAGAGACTGTTTCATTTCGAATGAACTTGATTTCCCCATTCCACAAAAAAAAGAGTCGAGTAATTTTTGATTTAACCCTTTAACGAAGGAATGCGGCGATGAATAGAATATTGACACAGTAACAAGTAAAGAGTTGCAAAGTAAACAACGAACAATAGGATCGGAATGCGAGGAATGCAACCGCAGCGCANAAAGAATAAATAACAGCTGCGTTACTTCACATAATGTATTCCTATAGGAAATGTTTTTTCATATAACTCGAGAACTATTTGACCGATTTTGATGATTCAAAAAGCATTTTAAAGGGCATAATTTCAGCTTTCGCATGTACGAATTAGATTTTTCAAATACCCCTGTTATTGCTTTGTAATTATAGAAACAAACTGTATTACCTATAACACATCCCTGAAGAACTCTATCCCTGAAGAATTCACTTCTATCTTCTGATGTTAAACACACCAAGCAGTTTTTCTAACCAGGCTGCCGCTTCTGTTTCTCATCTGGTAAATTGGAATTTAATCAATTCAATATTTGTCCAGAATCAAGATGAATATAAAATCCTTTGATCTACCACCTCAGGCTTTAAGCAACCTCATGCTAATTACTTGCTTGGTATCCAAGTACAAACAAAATCCAAACTTGATGTGAATTTGAATATTCCCAATCAAGTCAAATCGCCTTTGCAGAAACGCTTCGAATTTGGTTTGGGAGGCAATTAAGTTAATGCTAACTTTTTTGCGATCGAGGTTTGCGAATATTGCGTGCTCGATCTTGTTTTGTTTACTTCTCGACGAAGCAATGCTGACTTGAGTACACAGTGCAATCAGTCACTTCAGTCAGGTCTGTGCGTTTGAGTTGTTTACACACGGAGCAATATACTTAATGGTAGCAAACATGATAGTTTTGTTGAATGTGCCTTAAATATTCATTTCGTGAGCAATTTTTATTCGGGAAAGTGATCAAACAATCAAGTAATCAAGCGTGGGTCTAATGAGTGTATAGAAGATTGGAGCTACAAGAATTGAAGGTGGGTGGAATTGTTTTCATCAATCAAACTCTTCTTTGTTATGATTTCCACAATGGGTTAAGTGCTACCTGCCGACAGGTTAATAAATTATTGAAAGATTAATCAGCTTTTTTGTTTGCTACCATCTGCGAACTTTGTTGATCCAATTTGCCTTCAGGTCATTATTTGCATTTCAAGTAATTATAACCTCTCTAGAGCTAAATTTCAGTGGGAAGATTTTCATGGGTTGCTTATTTAAGTGTATATAGGTTGGATGATTGCCATGATACCAAAAGTGAAATTAAAAGGTTTGAGGTGTGAGCTGGAAGTAAAAGGGTCACTGATCCTCATTACAAACCACCTTCAGCAAACGACTGATAGCAAGTTTGCCCAGAATAAACAATGACATCATGGAATTATTTGTGGAATAAATTAGCCCTTCTTCGTTGGGTACAATTTTGCGCCCGTTCACCCCAAAATAACTGGTCGTCCATTTATATCCGGTACGTGTAGAACTACAGCAATATAAGTAACAAATTAAGTCATAAAATTAATGGTTGGGAGTCACGTCGTTGACCAGCACGTCCGCATCCCTTCATTTCACGGGGCGGGTCGATAAGCCAACAATGCCCAAACACGTAATGCGCGAAAGGATCAAATATGATGGCAGAAGATCCGCAAGGATCCGGGCTGACAATACGCTTCCTGCGGCAAGTTGGCAAATTGGAATAATGCAAATGATGTCGACGGACGTGTTCGACGCCTTTGCATTGCGCCCCTATCATTCCGACGCCGGAATACACAACCCACAGGAGGCGTAAGGGAGGAAACTGTAACGAGATACCCCTTGGACACGCTCCACTTTGCAGCTGTTAGCAGCGGGTCGTTATTGCGTAGTGTTGCATTTGGAATTGTGTATTTGATCGGGTTCGGTCACGCGAAAGCATCGCCGGACAATAGCCGAGTGGAAAAATATATCGGGAAAATCTGCTACATTGTGGAAACAAAAGTTTCCATGCGAATGCATCCGCATTGTGACAAGCTGAAAGCATCGCCGCCCCCGCGGCCGGACATTTACATATTTTAAGGTTGTATTATGCAAATGAAAACGTTGCGTGCCTCCAGGCACTTTCCCAGCTTTGTCCACGTTTTCCAAATGATTTGTATGCTCTTTACAGATCCTCCCGACAAATGTGACCTTCCTGAGGGATATAATTAGTCGCTTCATGGATATGTAGATAAACATGGTGTATGTAGGGGAAAAATGTCATGAAAGTGAGACTACACCTTGCTTCGTGGAAAACCCAATGTTGGAAATTGATTCCAGAATAGTGCAAATTTTAATTAACAAACGTTGGAGCACGTCGTAACAAATCCTGATTGATATTCGATGCAGCAGTGGAATTATATAGGGCTGATGTTCCTAGGCACAAGACAACTTGAATGCGGAAAATCGAGGTATGAGCTTTTAGTCTGGAAAGTTCACTTGGAAGTTCACATGGAAGCACTTTGCGATGGTAACAAAGAACCGCGAGGCGCACTATTCGGTTGATCAATGATGTTAAACATTTTAAGTGCGCCCATGTAAGTTCGTGTTTTCGCATGTGCATTGAGCTGATTGCGACGTACAGCTACATTTAGATTCGCGTTCGATTCGATTCGCAAGGACGAAACGCATTTGAATACACAATCAACGCGCGCCAGCCAAGATCGACACATCCGGAAAATGTCGGCACGCTCATTTCCCGTTCGTCCTTTCGCCCTTTTGATAGGCAAGCAACCATGATAGGTTAATGTGACCCGAACTTCATCCTTGATATTGCCCTATTGTCTACTTTACCAATGAAATTTATTGCATTTTACAAAATTTTAATTATACTAAACTTCAACGATTGAAAAACTAAATGCACTTTTTTCTATTTTGCAGTCTACTTCATAAAACTTTCCTGGAGTTCTTCTGGTCAACTGCTCAAATATTTACATGGAACGTGATCGGGTTGAATCGAGCGGGACATTGGAGACATTCATGGAAATTCGTGGAAATTCAATGGGGATACTTGAGTGATTGCAATTTCACAGCGCCATTCGATTATAAATCGGACGGGGATTCGTTCAGCGGACAAATACAATCGTCAATAAATGACGAGTGGCAGTGAGCACGCATTTGGAGCATCGATTCAATTTACTCGATGCAAGAGGGGTTTTGGTCCTTGGGATTACCTCTTCGTCGAAGATAGTCTTCGATCATGACGGCGCTTATCATAAACACATTTCCAACGCTTCCAACGGCCGAAAGGCCCGCCAAGAGAAGAAGTCTGGCCACACGTGACCAGTCCGAGCTTAGGGTCACTGGGGATATCACCGAATCGTCGAGGGCCTCTTTGTACGTCAGGTTGTGCACCATGGTTGGCAATTATCTGGAAAAAGAGAGGAAAAACGTAAGTCATGATTCATTTATAATTGCGACTTTTATGGGTGAAATGATTGCATCTAAAAACTTCTTACTCTTGAATCACAACAAAATTTGCATATTCTGAGAAAAGGTGCTTACAGATCTTATCAAAAGTATTTTCATGATTTGAGCTGATTGTTTGAGGAGAAGTTCGAAACATAAAAGAATGGATAAAGAGCCAAATCAACTCTGAGTAAAACGAATGGAAAAACCCTATGTGTCTGGGGAAATAAACGGATTGGAGATATTCTCGCCCGTCCGAATTGTCAATTGATCCTCGGATTATCTCAAATCCACCGAGGCATCACACATAACAATATTACAACCGTCCCAAGTTGAATTTACAGATCAATAATCGTTGATTTATGGTCATATAACCACTGAATGCCATCCATTCCTGCGGGAATGTCTTAATATGCAAAAGGCCCAATTTGTGGTATCCCATTGACTGATTAATCTCGAGGTAGTTGTTTGAATCTGCAATTTGAAAAATTGCCCACTTTAATCGATGATTGATGATGACAACTTCTAAATATGGAATTTAAAAATAGCACCAACATTTTGAGCCTAGATATCTATTGATATATTCGAGGGCGACGTGCACCCATCAATTTCGATATAAGTTACGACCAATTTCCGATACGATACGCAAAATGCGACGTTCCACCATGCAAAATACGAAATTGCGCTGTTATTACGAACGGCAGAATGGTAGCTATAAACTCGACGTCACAATGAGCGGCAATGAACACGATACATCTTTCTTAACGTCACCTTTGTAATAGATATTTATGTTTCATAAGGGATAGCAAAACCCGAGCGCGCAAAGTATGCACGGATCATTCCTATGGATTTGTAGGCGGATGATGATGTTCGTGGGCGTTGGAAAAAGTGTGAGGAGTAAAGTTGAGGATAAACGAGAAAATTGGATATTCAATATTGTAATATTGCAGGAAATTTTACGATTTTCTCCTTGGAATTATCCTACAATATGCTATTTTGATAACATCAGGTGAAACTTCCGTCCGAAATCTCATTTTTCAGTATTTTATGACAACATGAAGTAAGTTGATATTTTAGAATTCTAGAACGCAATATTTGAACATGATGAATGATATTGTAGAAAGGAAGTTCAACGATTTTTATAGTATCTGATTAGAAATGGATTATCACCGTAACAAAAACTTTACTAACGGATGTAATTAGCACTTAGCTTGCAACTCCTAGAATAATTTAATTACAACCAGACACGAACACTCAAGCACCGGATCAAATTTCGATATCGATTTACACCAATAAACTTTGCTTCCATAAAATTACATGCAAAACATGTAAAAAGAAGGAAAACTTAGATTTTATCATTGTTTTTACTTGGTGAATATTTTATTGCTAGTTATTGAACAGCTTTTTGCAAGAAAACAATATGTACAACACTTTGCGAACTTTCCTGACCTTTCGAGCTTTATTAGAAAAGTTAAGATCTCCACCTTCAAGCCGGGCAAAAAAAAAGTTAAATACACGCTGTTGTTTGGAAATTTAAGTGAAATGAACTGCGTTGCTACAGTTCATTGCATTACTGTAAGATCACTCCATGTT
The DNA here is from genome assembly GCA_030264555.1 of Aleochara sp. GC000083. NCBI lineage: Eukaryota > Metazoa > Arthropoda > Insecta > Coleoptera > Staphylinidae > Aleochara > Aleochara sp. GC000083. The sequence continues at coordinate 10,877 of JARJDZ010000548.1, forward strand.
CTTAGAACAATCCCCTCGATTCGCAGCAACATATTGGTGCTTCTTGCAGGACGACAATGAACCGGAAAAAAGCCAGCTACCTCGACGCGTTGAGAAGCACTTTGCAAAGAAAATAATAACGTCGAAGACGCTCGAGATGGAAAAGGCCAAGCAATTTGGCACGAAGTCACTATCCGCGTCCGAAATGAGCTTCCTATTAATTCGATCTCGGCTCGAGCTCTTCCAATCAGTGAAGTTAATAAACGAGGGTGTTTTTTGTTCGTCGATGCGTTTATTTATCTTTTTTTGCCACCATAGGCATATTGCTTGATTTCGATTACATTTTCATTTCCATTTCCATTGTGCGCCACAATAAAAAAAAAACAGCAATGCAAAACCGCGCGCGCTTTGTTGGCTTTTCGCGTTCGATTGTCTGTCGTAAACAGGCCGCCGCATGCCGCCTCCGACGCCTTCGATCCATCCGCAGCAATGGAATGCGATGACCCAAGATAGTCGATAACAAAACAATCATCACTGTTATAGCAGCGTTCGTGCGGGGGTGGCTGATATCGGGGTGCGGCCAACCTGTTGAAATCAGGTTAGCTCGACGTTATTATCAATAAAATGCATGCCGGATGTTGCTGCAAATGCCAACTTGATTTGAATTTATTCGCGCACAGCATTTCATTTGTCCTCGTGATTTTATTCATGCAATTCCCCAAAAAGGATGACAGAAATTCGCGGAATTTCATGCAACCATCAGTTTAATAATTGATGTCGACTATTTTTGTTTCACATGATGAATATTCGCGAAAATTCTCTTCGGAATTCACCAATGCAAGCTATCATATAACTCATCATTTTTCCAGGTATTAATTAATTTAATTAATATTGACCTGACTTCAGTGTTAGTTAATTAATGCAAATAATTTGCAAATAATATTTTGAAGTGGAAATTTCAATTTATTGCTGCAACTCTAACTTGATGAGAATTTTCATCTGAAATTTGTGGAGTAAAAATAGACCATGCGAAAGGAAATGCAAACCTATTAAGCTTATTCACGGCCGAGTGCCATTGTTATGAAAAAATCCATTTAACAATAATAAACAGACCGCGCTCTAAAAACCAACAAACGAGTGCGCACATATTGCATTTGAAATTCTTGCTCTTTGTGTTTTTTCGCACAACTTGCTCGCTTCACACTTGACTCGTTAATGGCGTTCCAATAGGCAAATTTTGCCCAAAATAACTTCAAGTCTCACATGATTTTCCTCCCAGCTTTACAAACCATAGAAACCATCGAGAAATTCTCGTCGTTGTTTATATCCTCGCTAAAATATTATGCATTACATTTACACAAATACTTCAATGCATATGAAATCAAATCAAGTGGATGTTAATTTGTTTCGAGCCATCCGGTTTGCATATTGAACTTGAATGTGAACAATGAAATTACAAGTGGCCCCAATCTTTGAGGGGAAAGCTCCAAGGATCCTTCTCGTCGTAATCCATACTAATTGCCATTGAGAAGAGTCCTTCGTCTTTATTATGGATTGTGCTTGTTGCTGGTTGCGTTTCGCGTTCGCAATTGCTTTTTCTGTAATTCTTTTCATTTCGCGCGGTCTTTGTACTGCTTGTATTGTAAGCCGAACAATGCGATTACGTTTTTCCCGGTGGTTTTTCCGCCCCGAGCGCGCTTTGTGACACTGATATCGCCTTAGTTAATGATATCTCATAACGCCAGAAAGCTTTTGTCGTAAATCCACATAGTAAATCATAATTGAAGCAGCAATTATGACAAACTGGTTTCAACTTTTTGAAGTACGAATAAACAAACGCCTTGATCGACAATGATACATTGGTTTCATTACTTTTAAGTACTTTTTTATCAATACTGACAATCGTGGTCCAAATTATTTCAAGATCATAACATCTCTGAAGTATCAGATTAAGTATTACCACATTTTTGTTAAATAGAAATTGTTGTTTATATTGAATTTTATTAATTGAATGATAAATTCAATGATTTGCAGGATTATCAACTGAACTAATTCCTTCATTAGATTCCAACGTTCAAATAGACTGTTTACAGTATTAGAAATCAAGTTATAAACAAATTAATTTGTAATTGGTTTCGTTAGGATAAATTTTAATCAAGATATTTACAAAAATAACTTGTTTATTCATTTTCTCGTCAAAATACTATAAACCACAGGAATTTTAGTATAATAAAACTGCATTGGGATAGCATATAATTGCAAATAACTTTTTATAACATGATTTTTTAGTTTACTTTTTCAAATCGATAAAAACACGAGCAGCCAAAATAATCTTTTCGACATTTTTATAGCGTTATTTGTTGCACATTTTTCGTTACCATAAAAAAGATACAAAGTTCATTATCCTTTTTAGGTAAATCAATATGCATTAAGGTAAAATTTATTAATGTATAAAACTTTTCCACCTGAAAGTGAATCAACAATTCAGTTAACATTTCCGACAAATATTTTTATGTCAAATGAATATAAATTTTATCACATTAATCAATCAAGTATAGAAATCTGGAGTTGAATTCTGATTATTAGGATTCTACATACAAATACTGATATGTTTGCAGAAAATAGGGAAAAAAGAGGAATAGTTGGGCAGCATTTACGTCATCACTTCCGCTCGCATTATTCATATTGAAGCGAGAGATCCTCGCGCAATTTTTGCCCTCTTTCGCGACGAATAAAAGCAGCAAAACTCTTTTCTCGCCTTTCCGCCGAAAGCGCACAAAAAGCGACAACAGCAAGCAAGATCAGGCCCGCGCTGGGAAGAGAGGCGAACCATCTGCCTGCGTTTCCTTCGATTTCCCGAGCGAGAACTACGGGAATACCCCGTTAGTCCTGGCATAGACGACGCATTTCCGAAAGGAAATCGATAACGTCGTTATATCTCGCGCGTCGATTGCGTACACATAATTCGAGACTTGTTAGGAAGAGGGCAAAAAATGTTTTATGTTTATCCTCCGCGTGTCGAGGCACGTATGTTGGATACGATTATTATCATCGTATATCGACCTGGGTAAGATACTCAACCGATGACGACGACGACGACTTCGAGGGTTCTTTGCTCCCATTACGCCTCCCACGACTCGACTTAATGAATTCCTTCCCCTAGTTTAGTGCCATGAAGTTGCTCTTCAATTTTGTGTGGGTGACCACAAGAATGTGAACTTTCAGCTTGTCATATTGATATTTTCTAATATTCCTCCCAAGAAGTAACTTTTCATATCAGAGCCATGTATTTAGGAGATGTTATCATGATACCGGGAAAATTGCTTGTTTTCTTCTATGTTGATACCATAGAAACAAAAATTTCTTATTGAATTTTCTCATCTATGCTTCTTTTGTTAATATCTATATTGAATACGTTCATTTTGCATTTTAAAATTAATATTTTCCAGAAGCGAAACTAGATTTTAAAATGATAACTAAAAGGAATGTCAATAAATTCCATCTTAGCGCATCCCGTTTTTGCACCCGTGCATTTTTCCCAACTGCATTGACATTTTCCCCAAAGAACTTCCTCTCGCTTCCAGAGTGTATATATATAATTCATTGAAATTGCTGACATTTATTGCATTTCTTGCATAATTGCCATCGACCTACAAACAATTTCAATCACACTTTAATCTCGACATCCGTGGATATCCATATACAAAATAAATTTGTTTTAGGTACTGCTGAATAGAATGCAATTGACAAAGGAGATATTGCACTCCTGAATTGCCCCCATTGTTCCGTTCGAGGGGATGCAACCGATTTTGTCACTATCAATCAAAATTGAGTGCAATTAGTCGCCTGTGATAATATGATACGCGCGTCGTGAGCGCGGAATTGGAACGGAGATAATTGAAGTGCAATTTTCGCGCGATCGGAAAGCGTCGATGCACGCGCCAGGATAAACGGGATTCCTGTCGGCGTGAATGCCGAACCGGGAGGCGGTCGAGCATTATCCCGATGTGATGCTGACAGGAGGCGAATTAAAATCGCGCGAATTTAAATGATGATGAGCGGTCTTAACACGCGCGTTTATCCGTTTCTTCAGGGTTCGCATTTTGCGCATTTGCATTTTCCAATGAAAGGATTGAGGTGGACCAGGATAAGAGATTATGTTGGTGATCAAAATGCAAATCGGCGAATTAAATCATTTTTGCACACTTTACTTCTTCGGAATTTTCAATTAGGATTGATTTAATTTCAAACTCTCATTATCAAAATAATATTAAAATAACAAATTAATGTGCTGTGCAATTATGTAATTCGCATCCTAATCATTTAAAACAGCAAATATGTTTATATTTTATATCCGTTGTTTTGCCATTCACAAAGTGAAACTTTCCATGAGTTGATATTAAAAAGAATGTGATGATGACAAAAAATACAAACAGGTGGCATCCTCTAAACGAAAAAAAAAAGTATACTTGCCTTGAATGCCTTGAATATGGTCCTCCGAAACCTTAACACCACCAGGGATCAACGCGATTAAGTAATTAATGCATGTTCGCGTGATCGATATTTTTAATCAAATTTACAAAAATTGTTCGGATTCATTTCCGCTGATAGGAAGTGGATGCAGAAGGACGATCTCTTCCCACATTCGTTCAGTGGTTTTTCGCTTTTAGTTGAGACCAATTTGGTGCAGACTCGATGCGCACTACATGCACTTCACTTGATCACGAAATTAATTAATTAACGAATCGTTACGATGAAACTAAGAGGGCTGCAACATGAAACGCGTGTGGAGTCGATGAGGACGTGAACGACGGCGGCGGCGGTGGCGGCATGTATGCGAGCCGACACGTACAGGTGGCTGGTGGGGCCTGTGGACGACGTCGAAGGCGGCTGAGACCGAATGAGCCTGAACCGAACAGCTTCGCAGTTCGCCGCCCCTCCGTGCACTATTCAATTCTGCGCTTCGTCCGCCGGTTGTTACCAACGAGACCACCATCGCCGCCGCCACCGTCGCCACCGCCACCACCGCCACTCGCATGCACCGGGCCTACGCATCCATGCTCTTCACGCATCGAGTCGCTCACATCCCAGCACAATAACGACGCAGGCCGGCGATGACGGTGGCGGTGCTTGCCGCCTCTTTCGCATTCGTATAGATATATTCGCGGCGCGCACAATTGCATTGCGAATAAGTGACGTCGTTCGCGTGTGGGCGGTATAATATTAATATCGACACACAAATAACTTCCGGTTTTATATACAAAATAATATGATTAATTTTGGGATGGTTTAAGGAAAACTTCTTGAGATTGGATTGTCCGTTTTATAACATCCAGAATCATGAAAATATTTTGAATGAGAAAAAACCTGAAAATGAAGTCCGGCAAACTATTCAAAACTTTTTCCAGTCCAAACCGTGTTTGCATAAAGCATTTATGCTATAAATGTAAGAACAACTTTGGTTTTATGTCGCGAATATGAATAGCTACCCGCGACTTGGTAACGACGACTTGTTTTAGACGTTTATTGTTAATTAATTTTAAATTGCGATAAAATACACACAGTCAATTTTACGCAAAACAATTTCATGGTTCTTAATTACCAATAATTAAGATCTTGGATAGCAAGATGTCGTTTTATAAACAAATAATATCGATAATATTGAATGTTTATTACTTATTTTTTTGATATTCTAACATTTTTTGTGAATTAATTTTTAGTTTACTTCAAAATTATTAAATTTAAAATCACAATATTTTAAATATAGTAGCGACACCTCGTGATAGCTCAGGCAAATTGCAAACAGGGAGTAAAGTAGTACTTTATTCCCTCCACGATGAAGGCTTGTTTATACAGTGATACCCCGTTAACTCGTACATTTCTTCCCCACCCAATCATGTTGTGGCACTACTTCGAACCGACGTCATTGTTTCTTTAGTTTATGACCTTAACTGTAAAGTTGAACATATATTTTTATTATCTTTTGAATTGTATATAGTTGCAGTCTTAACTTGTTTGAGAAACTTGAAATAGTGGTGCTACACCCAAAGGCTTGTTCTGCATGTTCTGATGCTCATAGATCAGATAGATGCTATTAAACGAACAATTCATTTTTATAGAGGCAGTAGGTGAGTACACATTTCAATGCATTCCTTGTTATAAACGGAACAAAAGTATTCAGGTATTTTGAGCACACCATATGTTGAAAATGCAATAGGTAAATAAATATTTCATTTATATTTCTCATTATAGAATCTTGAAAGGGTTGTTGGAGTCTACTCTACAATGAAAAGAATTTCAAGTGGTGATGAAGATTTGAAGGGCCATCAAGTTTTGTGGCATTCTGATATGGTATTTTATAAACAATTTATTTTTATACATCCTATTATTGGAACAAGTATCTCATTATGTGAGTCTTTGAAGTGTCTTATTGGAAGCTGTGCCACAAATACAAAGAAGTTCAAATTACAAGGGATTCTGGTCTATTACTGAGGAGTACTTCAGGTGGCAAAGGAGGTTTAGATAGAAACATCAAGTAGTGTGGGATTTTGGAGCATTCTCTCATGGTGTATGTATATATTTTATTAGTGAATAAATATCATATATTTTTGTTTATTTTAGAATCAAGGATGGCGTCAAAAACGAAGACGACACGGGGAATTTATAGCCCTACTCATGGCTTTGCTACATTAAAGCAAGCAAAAACACTTATGGTGGAAAGGGCACTGGAGAAGGTCTTAATAGACAGCTAAGCGTACTAAGACTCTTCCACATTTTGATGGAATCAGCTGAACATGAGCACAATTTTATGGGGCAATTGGATAGCATCATCTTCTGGTGTGGCATCTATGGCAGTCTCATATGGTATTGTATAAACACTTTACATCTAAATATTTGATATGTAAACAATGTCATTATAATTTTTCTCTTTTTAGACTCTGGAGGCAACTCTGAATGTGGACACAAATGTAAGGTGTAGGGATCATTTGGATAGGATTATCCTCTTAAGTGGGCATCTACAGCAGTCTCATATGGTATTGTGTAAACATTTTATTTCTATAAATTCGATATGTAAACTAAGTCAATATAATTTTTCTGTTTTTAGTCTCTTCCACATTTTGATGGAGGCAGCTCTGAATGTGGACACAAGTTTAAGGTACAGGGGTCATCTGTATAGCATCATCCTCTTGAGTCCGCATCCACAGCAGTCTCATATGGTATTGTATAGACATTTTATTTCTATAAATTCAAATTGTAAATAAAGTCATCATAATTTTTATATTTTAGACTCTTCCACAATATGATGGAATCAGCTCTGAACATGGGCACAAATTTTAGTGGCAGGGGACGTTTGGATGGGATCATCCACGTGTGTGGGCACCTACAGCAGTCTCATATGGTATTGTATAAACATTTTATTTCTATAAATTCAAGTTGTAAATAAAGTCATCATAATTTTTATATTTTAGAATCTTGGAATCACGTTTGGATGGGATTATCTGCTGATGTGGACACCTACAGGAGTCTCATATGGTATTGTATAAACATTTAATTTCATTACTGTCAAGATATATACAATCTCAACATATTTTTCTGTTTTTACGCGAATTTCAGCAAATTCGTACGTCATTTACAGTTTGTTATATTTAGTAATAGTAGTAATAGTATACTTAGTAATCTGTCGCTGGTTCGGAATAGTTAATCGGGTCCGCTCGATTCTGTTTGTTTACTTCGCAGTCGGTCATCGGATTTGTGTGCGCATAGCGGCATTTTATAGTGCATTTTATACATTGTCGTGCTCCGTCGGCCATAACTTTTCTAATTTTTCTAAGATTTTCTTTGTTTACTACGCAACCCGTTAGCATATTGGTATGGCTCAAACTCTATTTTATAGGGCTTTTAATTTACTCTCAGATTACTTTAAAATTACGCGAATTTTAACAGGTTTGTACGTCGTTTGTAGTTAGTTATCTTTTATCGGTTAATCAGCAATCCGTGCTGGTTCGGTAAATTTTATTCGGCTCCGCTCGATTTTGTTTGTTTACTTCGCAGTGGGTCCTCGGATTTGTCTGCGCTTAGCGGCATTTTATAGTGTATTTAATACGTTTTCGTGTTCCGTCGGCCATATCGTTTGTAATATTTTCTTTGGTTTCTTCACAAACCGCTAGCGTATCGGAATGGTGTAAACTCTATTTTGTAGAAATTTTAAATGTACCTGGCTCAGATAACATAGAAATTACGCGTATTTTAACAAATTCGTTCGTCGTTTGTAATGTGTTATTTTATTGTTTACTCAGTAATCCGTCGCTGGTTCGGTATTGTTTAATCGGATTCGCTCGCGGTTGTTGAGTTACTTTGCAGTTGGTCGTCGGGTTTGTTTGCGCTTAGCGGCATTTTACAGGGCACCGTCGCCAAAAAAGGGTAATTTATATACTGTTTTGCAAAAATGGCAATAATCTTTAAAGTTGAATAACTCGAAAAGTATTAGGACTTTTTGATTGATTTTTTTTTGCGTTTCATTCAGAATTAGTGCCCAGATATTTCTAACAATAATAGCGACAAACTTTAAAGTTGAATAACTTCATAAACATTAGGAATTTCTGTCTGATTTTGATTGCGTTTCATTCAGAATTAATTGCGGGAAGTATTTAACATAAATTCG
>JARJDZ010000550.1:0-10257 GCA_030264555.1 Aleochara sp. GC000083
GGCACTATCGGCAATGATAGGGGTGTGCCGTTCAATGCAACAGGCTTCGAGGTGTTGGGCTATTTGTAGCTTGTCGTAGTTGGTGGCAAACAAGAGCTCATCAATCCAAAGTTCGCCTTCAACCAAACGTATATCTACAATTGCAGTAGGGTCGTTTGTGAAACCAAAGTCGATGCCTATCCATCGTTTTTTGTAGCTTGTTGGCATGGCGGGTACAATGTCCCAGTTTTGTATTATAAGACCTACTTTGGAGCCTGTTTGACCTAGTCCATAAACTTGCCACCATTCTTTGTCAGCTTTGTTCGATTCTATTTCTTGTATTTGTGCTTTGCTTAAATATTCGTTGTCGAGATAGGTTGAGTGTATGAGTGTGGCTTCGGGGCGTGGCAAAACCTTGTCGTCGACCCAAAATTCGAAACAGGGGTTAAAGTCAAGAAAAATTGTTTCTGTGGTTCGTATTGCTAATTGTCGATAGGTTTCATAAGGAATGTTTATACACTCATTTATATATAATATGTCGCGTGCGGGTCCGTGTACTTTGGCTGGTTGGTCGGCTGAAAAAAATTCAATGCGCGATTGTTTTACGTTATATATTTTGTCTGTGGAGTTCCATTGTTTGTCGTTCCATTTACCTTCGGCTCTTAACATGTTTTCGAAATCGCGGATGCATCCTTTTTTGAGGTGGGGCATGGATTCGGATACGATGGATATGAGGCGGGGGCTATGTGATAGTTCGGCTATGAGGTAGAGTAGTTGCAGCATACTCCATGTTTTGGATGAGCGTGTGCTGCCTTTGTTTATTATAACTCGTTTGCCTTGGTTATAGGCTTCAAGGTTGCGGCTAAAGACGGTGGTTACTTTCACGTTTTGTAGGGGGCTGAGTGAATAGATATTTGTGTTGATGTGTTTTTATTATAGATAAATGAATGGGAGATTGATGTGTTAGTGTTTGGTTTGTGCTTTTTTACTTGTTCTTACTATGTTTTGGTGTTAATGAGGGGTTTAATTTTTATTGTTAATGGTTGTTTGAGTTTTACTTATTTTTTGTAAAAATTAAAAATAATATCTTTTTTGTATCTTTAAAGTTTTATTAAGTTTTGATAATTTATAATTATAAAATCAATAGATCGTATTATGAAGTGGACTAGAATGTGTTTTGTGGCTGTGTTTGCTATGGGTTTAACGGTGATGGTGGCATCGTGTAATGGTGGAAATAAACAGGCGGATTCGTCGGAGCAAAAAAAGGAGGGAAAGGCTAATGTAGTGGAGGCTGGAAAGTATATTAATGACAAATATGGTTTTGAGTTGCAATTTCCTGCAGGGTATTTTGATATTGTGATAGATTCGTTGACTGATGAGGGTGCTGTTTTAGAGTCGGTAGATCTTTTGGTGGCTAAGATAGATGTTCATGCTGGCAATTTGGATGGTCGTTTTACTGAGTTAGATGATATTAATAAGGCTTTTGAGGCTGATGTTGCTTATAAGGGTGTTACGGGGAAGCGTAGTGTTAGTTACAAGATGTTTGATGTGAACAACTACACAATTGTGGGTTATGAGGGAAAAACTATTTTCCACCAAAAAACAACTTTTACAAAGGGTTTACTTGTAACTGTTTTGTATACTTATGATAGTGTGGATTTGCGTGATACTTATTCGGCAATGGCTAATTCGATTTTGAAATCGTTGAAATAAGGCGTTTGTAGGTATAAGTATATGAAATAAAGAAAAACCTCTATGTTTTAATGGCATAGAGGTTTTTTATTTCAAAATGTTTTTGTGTTTTAGTGTGAAGATAGTTTTAATCCTACAATTGAGCCTATTAAGGTTATAAGGAAAAATATTCTCCAAAAACTAGCAGGTTCTTTAAATACAAAAATACCCATTAATGCAGTTCCTACTGCGCCAATCCCAGTCCATACGGCATATGCCGTACCTATGGGCAAGGTTTGTACAGCTTTCATTAACAAGAGCATACTAATGACTAAGCATACTACAAAACTACCATACCACAGAGCAGATTCATTTCCTGTTGTGTCTTTGGCCTTTTCAAGACTAGATGCAAATCCTACCTCAAAAAGTCCGGCAATGATTAGTACAATCCAATTCATAATTATTTATTCTTTTTTTTATAATTTATAAAATGCAAATATAATAAATTTCTTGGCGTAGAATGGGGCATTTTACTCCGATTTATGTATTATTATGAATTGATTTCTTTTGTTTATATTTTACTCAAATTCTATGGTGTCTGTATTTTGTTCTATCAGATGGTTGTTCTTTTTATATATGCACACTTTGAAGGAGTGTTTACCTGGTAGGGGGTTGGTGGTTAATTTTAGCTTTGCTCCTTTATATCCGTTAAAGGGGTAGGGTGTAAATAGGTTTGTGATGTCGCTTCCTGCGGGGTGTTCTTCGTCGAAAATAGTGTTTGTGTATATGCGTAGATTTATGATTGAGTCTTGATAGAAATAGAGGTATGGGTATTCTATTGAGTCTTTGCCTATGTATCTAATACCTAGTATGTAACATTGCTCATTTATGGGCTTATATGTTTTGTAGAGAACGTCGTTTTCTAGTCTAAGGTTTTCAACCTTGATGTTTCCTAAAAAACAGGGTTTGTTTATGTTCATTTTGCTGCAGCTTGTGGCTAGCAAAAAAATGCAGAGAATTAGGTTTAATTTTTGTGTTTTATGTTTTTTCATACTATATGTTTTATTAAAAACAAATTGGATGAGTTTAATATAGTGATATGGGGGGTATAAATACAGCCTCTTCATTAATATCTATACTATATAGATGTTTTCTTATCATTAACGTTGCTTTGGCTTTTTTGTTTGTTTTTTTATTGGTTTAAATAGTTTTTATATAATTATCGGTTTAGTATTAATTGTAGTGTGTAGATATTTTTCATAAAGTATTATATAATAGCCGAATAGTATAATTAATGGTGGTTGTTGACGTAGTTTTATGTTAAAAAAATACGTTTGTCTCTCTATTTTGTTTCTAAATTAACTTTTATAGCTTACATTTTGGATTTGTTTTCGTATTTTTGATTTTGAAAAGCATTCAAAATACTAACACATATTGTTACAAGCTCAAAAAAAGATAGATATACCTTTATACACTCGTTTCGTGTTTCTTTTTAGATTGCTTTATGGTGTTCTTGATTAACATTTATGGTTGCATAACCATTTAAGGTGTATGTAGTTGCGTCGAAACTTTTAATACTAATCATGATAAAACAAGTTTTCTTTAATGCTTTACTAGTTGTCCCTTTTTTTGTGATGCTCTTAACGGCTTGTTCTAAAATGGAGGAGGCTTATTCGACTCAGCTTTTGAAAAAGGCAGAGTCTGCTATTATTGAAAACCCAATGGAGGCTAAATGTATATTAGACTCGATTGTGAAACCTGAAAAAATGGATAAGGGTTTTTATTTGAGGTATATTGTGCTTAGGGAGTTGACTAATTATAGGTTAAATCAAGGTGTTTCAGATAGCACACAAATATTGGAGGCTAAGGATTATTTTAGAAATAAGAACAATGTTAAATGGTTTGCTTTGGCTTGTTTTTGTGAAGCTTCTTTTTATTTAGAGCATAATATGCTTGAGGAGTCTTTAAGTGTTTTTTTAAGGGCTAAGGATTATGCTTTAAAGGCTGATGATAGATTGCTTTATGCCTATATGCTGTGTGGCATTGGCGATGTTCATAAACAGGGGTTACAGCCGTTGAAGGCTGCTGGTTATTACAAAAGGGCTATGCGACGTTTTGACGATCTTAATAAGGATAATTTAGAGTTAAGTGCTTTAAAAAACATGTCGTTCGCATATCTAGAAGCTGATAGGTTGAATAAAGCTGAGTATTATTTTAAGCAAGGTTTGTTAATGTCGAAGTTGAAAAATGACGGGCTTAGTGCGGTGTGTTTTGACTATGGTTTAGGTATTGTTTATTTGGAGGCGGGCGACTATGAGGAGGCTTCGAAGTATTTAAACAATGCCCTTAGGGATGGTGATTGTATTAATGACAATCAAACTATGTCGAGTTTAAATGTGCCTCTCGGTTTGGCAGAATTGTATATTCACCAAAAAAAAATAGATTCAGCAAAAATTTATGTGTCTATGGTAGAGCCACTCCAAGCTAATGTTAGGGATGTTTGGCTCCATAAGCGTTTGTATGAAACGATGATAGAGTATTATACAATTGTTGGGAAGAGTGATAGGGTTTTGGACTATTTATTGTTAAATGCTCAAGTGTCGGGCAAAATTTCAGACATAGTTGGTCGAATAGATACCCCCAGCATAGAAAGTGGAGTGTTGTTGCAAATGTCGAAGGATGCTCAACAAAAAAGAATGAAGCGTAACACTACTCTTTTTATCACAATAAGTGCTTTTTTAGTAAGCATTGTTCTTATCTCTTTTTTGCTTCTCCGTAGGCTATTACGCTCAATAGGACAAGCTGAGGTGTTAGAGCTTCAACGAATACAAAATTTACTATCCTTGCATAAAGAAAAATTATAATATAAAAGCTTATTTATAGAGCTTAAGCACGCTTTAGGTTATCTCTCAATTTTTGTAATTGTTTTTTCGTTTGCAAGTCAATAACCTCAATTTTGAAAGTAGAATCTCCGTTTGATGTTATGTCTGTTTGCTCTTTTAAACCTAGTTTACGGGCGATGATCGATGTGTTGAAAATGCCAACAACCGCACCTTCAAATTGCTGAGAATCAATGATAGATTCTATTTGTTTTATGACTTCGCTAAAAGCTTCATCACATTTTTTTTTAAAATTATAAAAGTAGCTTGAACTACAGTTGAGGTATACGCATAGACCACAGATGGAGTAGGGGCGTTTGATGGGAATGTCTATGATGCGACCGCAATCGGAACCCGATTTAACGGCTTCATGTTTGTAGCAAGCATGCTTATCGCACCAGTCAAAATATTTATGTGCTGCTAGCAATAATGCTTCGGGGCTCGAAAAGGCTTTTTGTTTGTTGTTTTTTGCTCCTAATTTCCATAGTTGATTAGATTGGCTAGCCATGTGGTGTTTTATGTATAGATAAAAAAAATGCTGATTGTTGTGTTTGTTAAAAAAAATGAATTGTAAATGTGTTTTATGTTGTTGTTCTCTTATCCCTATTTGGTTAAGTTTGTTTTTTTATTGATTGTGTAATGTTAATTAATATAAATAATTAAACCTTGACGATTTATAAGAGTCAATATATTGAATCTTTATTTAAAGAGAGTTTGTTTATAGTACCTTATTTTTGAGGGTAAAAGGCTGCCGAGTTTAGCCGTGCTAGAGTCTATTTTTATATAAGTGTTTTTCAGAATATTTTTTGTTTTAGAATATAAGGAGTTCATGAAACGAAGATATAGAAAAACCAGAATAGAGGAGGCAAAGAGTAACTCGTAAATTAAATCTTTTTCATATTAAGTTTGTTAAGCGAGAACATCCGAATTTTATTTCGGGTGTTCTTTTTTTATGGAAAAGATGTATTTTTGTTTTAAATATTTTTATTAATATATTTTTCTTATGAAAAGATTAATTTTAAGTTTCTTTTTTTTTAGTTGTTTAGTTTTTGTGTGCTACTCGCAAGAGGGCAATAATCGTTATGTTTTTGCCGATGTTGTGAATGTGCGTTCGGGAAATACTTTAGATTTTGATGTTATAGATAAATTGGTTTGTGGCACTGAGGTGAAAGTGCTAAATACAGATAGGAGTGATGTTATTGATGGCATATGGGGACGATGGTACAAAGTAGAATATTTTAAAAATAACGAGTCGTACGAAGGTTATATTTGGGGGGTAAATTTGTCGGCTACGCAATTAAGGCGTGGGGAGGTAAAGTTTGTGTATGGTGTAATTAAGTATTTAAGTGATGATGAAGGTCCTAATAAATATTTAGCCGAGGTTAAGGCTGTTGTAAACAACAAAGTTGTTGCACGGAAACAATTTGCAGTAAATGAAATAAATCAAATTTGGGGAAGGATGATCGATGGTGTTCAGTTAAGTAATTTGAAAAACGTGCTGGCTTTATCTTTTGAAGGTGCTGCTTGTGGGCTTAGTGATGTTGTTTATTATTTTGGATGGACTGGTCGTGATTTACTTTTTATTGAGTCAGATTTAACTATTGGAGATGCTGATGTTTATGCTTATACAGAAGAAACTATTTTTCCGTTAGAAACTTCTAAATTTAATCTTCCACAAGATGTTTTAATTAAATTTATTTCTAAAGGAGAAAATCTTAATAACGATTTGCCTGAATCTACTTTTGAGGATATGGTTTGGAGCTATAAAACGAAAATTTATAAATGGGATGGGAATAAGGCTAGCTTATTAAATCAAAATTGGAAATAATAAATGTGTTATGAAAAGACGATTGTTTGTGTTTTATGTTTTTTTTGTATCGGTTTTGACTATTAGTGCTCAAGATTGCGATTTTTATGATTCTGTAAAAAAGAGTTTTACTCAAGATACGATGAATCTTGAGCAAAGTGTACGCAATATGTTAGAGCTTGATTATTCTACTGCTGGAATGGTAGAGGCTGCGAATGAGTTAAATAGGGGGTATGATGTTTTGTTGAATAAATATTATAAGGTGTTGATGGATATTTTGGATCGACCGAACAAAGTTATTTTACGTGATATGCAGCTTAAGTGGATTAGGTTGCGCGATGTTGAACTTAAGTTTGCTGATGGTTTGCGAAGACAGGTTTATAAAGAGTCTGGTGGAGGTTCTGCGTGGGGAGTGATAACTGCTAATGCAAAGGCGAATGTTACACGCAACAGGGTGTTTGAGTTGTACGATTATATTTTGTTTGGTTGTCTTTATTGAATGGATCAGAACAGACTGTTATGAAATAGCTATAATTTTATTTCTTTTTTATTTGGATTAAAATTATAGCTATTTCTGCTTTGTAGTGATGGAGTTGGCGTGTTGTGTTGTTTATTGTTGCTTTTTGGGTTTTCGTCCTCTACGCTTTGGTTCTACTTTAGCTACAGGCTCTGATGATGTGTTTGTTTGTTGGGTTAACCAGCTTTTTAGTTCATTAACCTTTCTTATCAAGCAGCTTGCACAAGCTTGTGGAGTTTCAGCTAAATTAAAAACTTCGTTGTACAATCCGTATATTCTACTCATACTATATTTATGAGTTTTGTTAACCTCAGCAATTAACATTGCTACTTTTTCATGTAAATCCATATCTATATATATTAATGTTTTTGACATTATGATATTATTGAGCTGTGCTCTTTAAGGTTTTATTTTAGATTTATTATCTAAGTATAAAACTCCGAAAATTGCAAATGAAAAAACAATGCCTATTAACCAAAAGATGAATGATTGCATAATGATGGCTGCAATTGTATATAATATACAGAGAATGTGAAATGTAACACATGGTTGGCAGTTAAATGGTTTTCTGTCCCATTTTTTTGATTTTTGATACATTAAAAAAAATATTTTTTTAATGAAAAAATATCCTGTTAAAATTCCTGAAATATTGATTAATAAAGAGATTAAGCAAAATGTAAGCATATTTTGTTTTTATTATAGATAAAATTTTTATTTGTTGCTGTGAACTTTCTTATTGTGGTTGTGTTTATATAGTAAAGAAACGATAGTTATTAACCTGATTACAAAAAATGTAATGTTATGGGAACTGATGATAAATGGGAATTATACCAAGATAAAAAAAATGAATGGCGTTGGCGTAGAACTGCTAGCAATGGTAATGTTGTAGGAGCTTCGAGCGAGGGTTATACTAATAAGGCTGATGTGATTGCAAATGCAAAACGACATGGTTATGAGAATGATATGGGTACCTATAGCGACAAGTGGGAGTTTTATCAAGATAAAAGAAACGAATGGCGTTGGCGCAGAACTGCTAGCAATGGCAATATTGTAGGGAAATCTACCCAAGGTTATAAAGAAAAAACAAGTGCAACTGACAACGCAAAAAGAAATGGGTACAAAGCCTAATTAGATTGTTTTGAAGTAAATAAGTGTTAGTATTTTAGTGTAGATTGGGGAGGAAGAAGTCGTGAGATTTCTTCTTTCCGCTTTTTATGTGTATAGACTTCATATTTATAAAGATAAAAAAAGTAGTAGCCTCGTGTTTTGTGGCTACTACTTTTTTATATTGTTGAGAGAATTTTTTTGTTTGAGATTAATTAATCTTCAAGGTTTTCGTTAAACTCGTTTGATTGTATTTTCTGTAAACGATCAATTGCCTCATGTTGTTTTTGTGCTTTATCTATTAAGCGTTCATTGTCAGGGTCTAACTCCATAACTTTGCTTAAATCGTTTAATGCTTTTTGATATTCTTTTGTTACTTTATATGCTAAACTGCGGTTAAAGTATGCTTTTGTATAGAGTGGGTTTTGTTCTATTGCTTTTGAATAGTCGTTAATAGCTTCTTCATATTGGTTTTGGTTAAAGTAGATGTTCCCTCTATTAAAGTATGCTTCGGGTTGCTCATCGTTTAGCTCAATGCTTTTAATGTAGTCATTAATAGCTGTGTCAAATTTGCGTTGACTTGTGTATATGTTGGCTCTGCTGTAATAGGCTTCGGCGTAGTTTGGTTTTAGTTCTATTGCTTTGTTATAGTTTTCGATAGATCTTTCGAAATCTTTTGTTTGTGCATATGCAAGCCCTCGCTTGTAGTATGCTTCAGCATACTTAGGGTTTATTTTTATGGCTTGGTTGTAATTTGTTATAGACTCATTCAACTCGCCTTTGTCAAAATATGCATCGGCTATTTGGTAGTACGATTTTGCATCGGTCAGCTGGTCGTTTGGCAATCGATTATAATCGCTCAATGCTAAATTTTTTTCGCCTAACTCAAAGTATGCTTCGGCTCTAAAGCGGTATGCATTTATGCTGTTTGGGTTGAGGGCTATTGCTTCTGTATAGTCATTGACGGCTTCTTGAAACATGTTTAATTGGCTATGGCAGATGCCTCGTTGCAAAAATATGTTGAAATTAGTGGGGTTGTTTTCTATTGCAACATTAAAGTCTTTAATAGCATTTTCATATTCGCCTAGGTTAAAGTAGGTTTTTCCTCTATTTTCTATTTCTGCCCAATTATTGGGGTCTATTGTTAATAGCTCATTATAATCGACAATGGCTTTATTAAATTCGCCAATTATATTATATGCTTTGGCTCTGTTTGTGTATGCATTTATTGCTTTGTTGTTTATTTCAATAGCATTGCTAAAATCGGCAATTGCTTTTTCTATATCTCCTTTTTCTAAATATATGCATCCTCTAGCGGTGTAGGCTTCACTATTGTTTGGTATTTTTTCAATAGCTATGTTTATGTCTTGCAGAGCTAAGTCTGATTGGTTTAGTTTATAGTAGGCTAAACCTCTGTTTAGGTATGCACTGGCATTAGCATCGTCAGTATTAATAACTATGTTTAAGTCGTTAATAGCTTTTGGATAGTTTCCTATGTTTATATTGGCTATTGCTCTGTTTAGGAGTGCGTCTGTTTGGTTTGGTTCTGATTCTAATATGGTTCCGAAGTCGGCAATTGCTTTTTCGTAATTATTTATTTTTAAGTAAGTAAGTCCTCTATATAATAGGGCTTTGGTATTATGATTGTCAATATTAATGCAAGCGTCAAAGTTATCGAGGGCTTGTGGGTAGTTGCTTTGTTCGTAAAGTATTATACCTCTGTTTAGATAGCCTTGCGAGTTGTATGGGTTTATTGCTAGTGCAGCATCATAATCGGCAAGGGCGGTGTCAGTGTCGTTAAGCATTATGTATGCTTTGGCTCGTAGGTTGTAAACGTCAATATTTGTTGGGTCTATGGCTAGGGCTTCGTTGAAGCTGTTTATTGCTTTTTGGGTTTCGTTTATGTTTACATATGCAATACCGAGTTTTGTGTATATGTTAATGTTTGTAAGGTTTAGTTCAATAGCTTTTTGAAAATTAACAATAGCCTCATCATATTCGGCAATGGCATCGTAAATAAGTCCTTTGTGGTAGTATGCTTCGGCATGTTCGGGTTCTAACTGGACTGCCTTGTCATAGTCAACAATTGCCTTGTCATATTGAGCCATTTGTTCGTATACGACGGCTCTATTAAAATATGCTTCGGCATAGTTTGGGTTCAGCTCAATAGCTTTGTCGTAGTCGGCAATTGCTTTATTATAATCAAGCTGTAGCTTATACATGTTTCCTCGATTGTTGTATATCTGAGGTTGCGTTTGTTTTATATTGAGGAGTTTATTGTATATTTTTATTGATTTTTC
>JARJDZ010000551.1:0-15143 GCA_030264555.1 Aleochara sp. GC000083
GGTTGCATTCCTCGCATTCCGATCCCATTGTTCGTTGTTTACTTAGGCAACTGTTTACTTTTTACTGTATCAATATTCTATTCATCGCTGCATTCCATCGTTAAAGGGTTAAACCAAATATTAGTCAGTTCTTTTTTTTGTGGAATGGGGGAATCAAGATCATCCTAAACGAACCAGTTCTCTCCTTTTTGAAAATACATCAATATCTCCGAAACTAATGGACCGATTTTTCTGATTCAAAAAGCATTTGTCATATTTTGGCGAAAAAATGACATTGGCTATGGTCCTGAATCTGTGCGGGACACAGAAATACCCGAACTTGAAGAATGAGATCCCAAAAATGCAACATTTTCTGATTCAAGGGGCATTTATCATATTTTGGCGAAAAAATAACATTGCTTATGGTCCCGAATGTGTGCGGGTGTCAGAAATACTCGCCCTTTTTTGTGGAATGGGGGAATCAAATTCATTCGAAGCGAACCAGTTCTCTTATTACATTTTCATCAATATCTCCGAAACGAATGATGCGATTGCTTTCAAATTTTCAGGGATTATTTAATATATATACCATATCGAGAATCAATTTGTTCATAAATTATTAATATTCATAAATAATAATAGATTTTTCTTTGATCAAAAGGGATTTTCTCGCAAACACCAAGATGCTTCACATATTGTAAGTTGACTCGTTGTAAAATAAATGTGGGTAGCCGCCTAAAGAAATTTTCACCTTTTCACAAAAACCTTTTGATATTCTTTTTCTAACGATTATATATATATTGGATATATTCTAAACGATTAACATTATAATTACAATAACAAATAATTCCAATTTCAATTTTAGATTTGAAACGTATTAAATCCTGGGTCAACACCTTTTAATTACATTATAATATTTCATACAGATCAAAATATTGTTTTATCTTTTATTTAAATTTGACCCCCTTACGAAGATGAAGTATAAAATCACTTTAAATTATGCTCTTCAAATGAATTGATACTTAACCCAATTGTAACAATCCGAATCCTGGAACTACTTCCAGCTACTTTTGAAAATTAGATTACTACGACTTTCTAAAAAGTACAATTCATCTTGCTAGATAGCAATCATTAAATTTGTTCATTTTATTGTCAAGTACCATCCATTTGAAAGTTAATCTATCAAAATAATACTCCTGTTTATATTGACTTTTGCAAACTCATATAGGATATGATGAAATAACTTGTGATCATTTCAACAGGAAATTCAAAAGCTAAATAGCAAACTTTTTTTGCTTATCTAATAAATGCTCATGTCCTTGTTTTACACACAAATTAAAGTGAAATATTGACGAGAATTAAATTACAATAGGGTATTCAAATTGACAATTTCCGGTTACAAATCATTCAATACCTGCTGTTTTATGAGTTGTTATTCAAATTTGGTTACCATTTAACAAACCCAAAAAGTACTTTTAGTTGCTGTATGGGTAATTAATCTTGGAATGAAAACACAATCATTGCACAAAATCTCCTAATCAATTCATGATTACATGAATTACACTGCAGATCCTTTGTTTTATTATCATAATTACAAGTGATAACAACGTCGCTAAAAATGATAATAATTAGTATAAATAGTAGATTCACGAATGGATCAATTCAGAAATCGATTTCCCTCGATTCAAGCAACAATCATGAAGGTAGCAATCGTTGTCCTCTGCACTCTTTCGGTGGCTTTGGGTAAGACTAAAAACCCAAATTTAAAATTTTGCAAGATCTGACCATCTTCTTGTACTTGTAGCTTCCCCAGCCAGTTGGCGAATTGTTGGTGGCCAAGATGCCAAAGAAGGTCAATTCCCATACCAGGTTTCTCTGCGTCGTTATGGTTCCCATAGCTGCGGTGGTTCCATCCTTGATGAGGACACCATCCTCTGCGCTGCCCATTGCGTCGATGGCGCTGATGTTAACTCCATGACTGTCCTTGTTGGAAACAACAAGCTGAACCAACAGACTGAAACCTACAAAGTCAAATCCTACGTCCGCCACGAAAAGTACAACGCATACGAAATCTACAATGATGTCTCCATCATCAAGTTGGCATCCAAGATCCAATTCAGCGAAAACGTCCAACCGATCAAGCTGCGTCAGACCAACATTGGTGACAATGATGAGGTCGTCCTTTCTGGATGGGGTCGCACCAGCTACCCAGGATCCCTCCCCAACGAGTTGCAATTCATCCACTTGAAGACCATCTCCGTTGAGGATTGCGCTTCTCGTCACGGTTCTGGAACTGGCTTGCCAGTCTTCGATACTGAAGTCTGCACTCTGACCAAGGAAGGTGAAGGTGCTTGCCATGGTGATTCTGGT
Organism: Aleochara sp. GC000083; assembly: GCA_030264555.1. Classification (NCBI taxonomy): domain Eukaryota; kingdom Metazoa; phylum Arthropoda; class Insecta; order Coleoptera; family Staphylinidae; genus Aleochara; species Aleochara sp. GC000083. Next base: position 2,350 of record JARJDZ010000551.1, read on the forward strand.
GGTCCATTGGTCGACTCTAATGGCGAACAGATCGGTATTGTGTCCTGGGGCAACCCATGCGCTCGTGGTTATCCTGATGTCTTCACCAGGGTCTTCTCCTTCTTGGACTGGATTGAAAAGAACAGGCATTAAATGTCTTCACATCTGATGTAAATTTAGGATATGACAAAGATTTTTGTACGCAATTCATTTAAATATATCAATTAATATGTACTTATTTTGTTTTGATTTTTATTGCTCATACTTCCAATTTATGTATAATCAAATCAAATCCAACAAATTGTATTGGAACTGAACTCAATTGACTAGACCTAATGATTAGAATTACTTAATCCTTTATGTACTATCTCGGAACTGGAAGTTCAATTCTAATAATTTATAGGTAATTTAATGTACTTTCGATTGTCGTTGAAACATTTGCAAAATTCCATTTAGAAATGCTATTGGTATTGTCGTCAATTCAACCTAAAATGTTCATTTTTAACAATCGTTTTCCTATTTAAATATTATCTATTTTCTGATAACTATTTCTCAGGAACTGGAGGACCTATGAAAATTATTTAGACATCATTTTATTGCAAATTTAATGTACTTTCAAATGCGGTATAGAGATTTGCAAAATTCCGCTCAGAAATGCTATTGGAATTGTCGTCAATTTAATTAGACATAATGATCAAGGTTTCTTAATCGTTTATGTATTATCTCGGAACTGGAAGTCCAATGCTAATGATTCAACCCTTATTTTAAAGATAATTTAATGTGTTTTCGGTTGGAGTTTAAATATTTGCAAAATTCCATCTAGAAATGCTATTGGTATTGTCGTCAATAAAACTTAAAATCATCATTTATAACACTCGTTTTTCTATTAAAAATTTGTCTATTTTCTGATAACTATTTCTCAGTATCTGAAGGATCTATAAAAATAATTCAGACACCATTTTATTTGCAAATTTAATGTACTTTATAATGTCGTTTAGAGATTCACAAAATTCCGCCGAGAAATTCTATTGGTATTGTCGTCAATTTGACCTAAAATCATTATTTTTATTGCCCTCTTCCAATTTTTCATATTCTTTCAGTGGTAGAATTTTATAGGATATAAACAGTTTCAGGTTTTTGGGGATTAACTATTTATCAAAATATTTCGTTTTGTCTATCAATTTTATTGACTGAAAAATCAAATCATCTTCATCGACATATTTCTGATTACTATATCTTTTAAAGATTGTCCTGTAAAGTTGTCCTTGTAGTTCCAAAAAACTGTACTACTTTTTGTTTGACCCTTTAAATAAATTATGAAATTGTTGTGAAATTTCAAAAGTAAAACAATACTTTACCATTTTATTACTTATCTAACGTTATTTTTCTTGATTGCCAAACTTGAGATTACAATGCAATTCTTTAGAATTTTTCTCAGTCACAATTAGTGAATACTCATCGCACTAAAACTACTAATCAATCTAGTAAAATTATTATCACTATTAGAAGTGAAAAAAAACGGCGTTAGAAAATGATAACACTTAGTATAAATAAAGCGAGCACAAATGCATCAAATCAGAAATCGACTTTCCTTCGATTCAAACAACAACCATGAAGGTAGCAATCGTTGTCCTCTGCACTCTTTCGGTAGCTTTGGGTAAGTCTACAAAACCAAATTTAAATTTCGACACCTTCTGACCACCTTCTTGTGCTTGAAGCTTCCCCAGCCAGCTGGCGCATCGTTGGTGGCCAAGACGCCAAGGAGGGTCAATTCCCATACCAGGTTTCTTTGCGCCGTTATGGTTCCCACAGCTGTGGAGGTTCCATCATCGATGAGACCACCATCCTCTGCGCTGCCCACTGCGTTGATGGCGCCAGTGCCAGCTCGATGACCGTCCGTGTTGGAAACAACAAGCTGAACGAACAAACTGAAACCTACCAAGTCAAGTCCTACGTCCGCCACGAGAAGTACAACCCATCCCAAATCTACAACGATGTCTCCATCATCAAGTTGGCATCGAAGATCCAATTCAGCGAAAATGTCCAACCAGTCAACCTGCGTCAGACCAACATTGGTGACAACGATGATGTCGTCCTCTCTGGCTGGGGTACCACTTCCTACCCAGGATCCACCCCCAATGACCTTCAATTCATCCACTTGAAGACCATCTCCGTTGAGGATTGCGCTTCCCGTCACTCTTCCGGAACTGGCTTGCCAGTCTTCAACACTGAAGTCTGCACTCTGACCCAAAAGGGTGAAGGTGCTTGCCATGGTGATTCTGGTGGCCCCTTGGTCGACTCTAATGGCGAACAGATTGGTATTGTGTCCTGGGGCAACCCATGCGCTCGTGGTTATCCTGATGTCTTCACCAGGGTCTTCTCCTTCTTGGACTGGATCGAGCAACACAGGCATTAAATGTCTTCTTTTCTGATAAAACTCAAGCTATGATCAATGTTTTTTTTTCTTATATGGAAATATAAGCAATTAAACTAAACATTCGTTTGAAATTTCATATGTTTCTTTTTCTGATCCAATGGGTAAAGTGCAATTGGAAACATTCATTTCTGTATGAAAAGTCAGAGATAACAAATTTTAAGAAAAAAGGTGTTAGAAGTACCTTATCCAATGCCCATCCCAAATTGATTGATTTAATTTTTAAACTGACTAACAACATTAAAAATTGTTTAGTTAATTTTATTGATAGGTGAATCTCGAATTTTTTAACCGTCAGAAAATTTAAGATTTACCAAAAAACAATTTGATTTTCTTTGCCTGATGATTATCAAAAAGACTTTTTAATAACTAATTAATAAAAGAAATATAAAAAAATTAATATATCAATTTTTATCTCATACCAATAAAGAATGTCATGGAATATTTATGAACCCCTTTAAGAAAGATCATTGTTGTATTTTGTAGAATAAATACAATAACAAATAATTAATGATTATATCTGATAATGTATGACAATGACATTTTACTTTCTACTACTAATCTTCTTGAAATGAAGTGATCAGACAAAATTTGAGTGCATACTTATCGCCCTAAATCTCCTGATCTACTAAAACCCATTCCCATACTTTGTATGATGATGGCTAACAAATATGATAAAAACACCGCTAGAAAAATGATAAAAATTAGTATAAATAGTCCGAAACCAAACAGAAAAAATCATAAACCAATTTACTCTCCTTTCAATCAGCAACATGAAGGTAGCAATCGCAGTTCTCTGCACCCTTTCGGTAGCTCTAGGTAAGTCTGAAACAAAAGTCAAATCTTCTTAATCAAAATATCTTAATCAAAACATTCAACAATCAACTTTCTTTTGGAAATATTTAAAACTATCATTCTTCTTATAGCTACTCCTGCAAGTTGGCGTATTGTTGGTGGCCAAGCCGCCAAGGATGGTCAATTCCCATACCAAGTCTCACTGCGTCGTTATGGTTCCCACAGCTGCGGTGGTTCCATCCTGGATGAAACCACCATCCTCTGCGCTGCCCATTGCGTCTCAGGTGCCAGCACCAGCTCGATGACCGTCCTTGTTGGAAACAACAAGCTGAACCAACAGACCCAAAGTTACGAGGTCAAGTCCTACGTGGCCCATGAGGATTACAACCCATACAACATCTTCAACGATGTCTCCATCATCAAGCTGGCATCGAAGATCCAATTCAACGAGAATGTCCAACCAATCAAGTTGCGTCAGACCAACATTGGTGACAATGATGAAGTGATCCTTTCTGGCTGGGGTACCACCACCTACCCAGGATCAGTCCCCAACGATCTGCAGTTCATCCACTTGAAGACCATCTCGGTTGAGGATTGCGCTTCTCGTCATGGATCTGGAACTGGTTTGCCCGTCTACGATACCGAAGTATGCACTCTGACCCAGGAAGGTGAAGGTGCTTGCCATGGTGACTCTGGTGGCCCATTGGTCGACACCAATGGCGAACAGATTGGTATTGTGTCCTGGGGCAACCCATGCGCTCGTGGTTATCCTGATGTCTTCACCAGGGTCTATAGCTATTTGGATTGGATTAACCAGAACAGGCATTAAATGTCTACTCTTTCTTTTTGGAAATCTATGATAAGCTTTGGTACATGTTTTGTAAGCAATTAACTAAATAAAATATATTAATTATATACACATGATTTACGATCTTTATTGTTGTGACCTTTCTATGATTTTTGATGAAAACTTGCAATTGTTTAAATATATATTAAAATTGAACAGATTAAACATCATTATGTAAATTAAAATTGTAAGAGAAATTAAGAATAAATGGAAATACACAAAGATCATAATTGTATTTAATTGGTTTCTACATTAATGTCAATTGCCATTGACATTTTTGGGAAAAAAAGTTTTGTAGCTTAAATAAGCACGTGTAGTTATTATAATTGAATAGTTACACAACTTTTGATAAGTTTCAACGGATATGAAACTTCTTTTTAGTGTATTCATTAGATTAGAAGTGTATATTATCGCACTAAATCTGATAACTATTCTAGTAAAATCCATTCACTTCCTTTGTACTATTATCATCACTATTAAAACTGAAAAAATCAGAGCTAGAAAATGATAACATTCAGTATAAATAATACAACCATAAATGAATCAATTCAGAAATCGATTTTCCCTCGATCCCAACTGCAATCATGAAGGTAGCAATCGCTGTTCTCTGCACCCTTTCGGTAGCCCTTGGTAAGTTTACGAGCCCAAAATTAAATTTTGAAAAGATCTGACCTTCTGCTTGTAGCTTCCCCAGCAAGTTGGCGCATCGTTGGTGGCCAAGAAGCCAAGGAGGGTCAATTCCCATACCAGGTTTCTGTGCGCCGTTATGGTTCCCACAGCTGCGGTGGTTCCATCATCGATGAGACCACTATCCTCTGCGCTGCCCATTGCGTCGATGGAGCCAGCATCGATGCCATGACTGTCCGTGTTGGAAACAACAAGCTGAACCAACAGACTGAAACCTACAAAGTCAAGTCCTACGTCCGCCACGAAGACTACAACCCGTTCAAAATCTACAACGATGTCTCCATCATCAAGCTGACATCGAAGATCGAATTCAGCGAGAACGTCCAACCAGTCAAGCTACGTCAGACCAACATTGGTGACAATGATGATGTCGTCCTTTCTGGCTGGGGTACCACTTCCTATCCAGGATCCACCCCCAATGAACTTCAGTTCATCCACTTGAAGACCATCTCGGTCAAGGATTGCGCTGAACGTCATACTACTGGAACTAAATTGCCAGTTTTCGATACCGAAGTCTGCACTCTGACCCAAAAGGGTGAAGGCGCTTGCCATGGTGATTCTGGTGGCCCATTGGTTGACTCCAATGGTGAACAAATTGGTATTGTGTCCTGGGGCAACCCATGCGCTCGTGGATATCCTGATGTCTTCACCAGGGTCTATTCCTTCTTGGACTGGATTCAACAAAACAGGCATTAAATGTCTGTTCATCTGATAAAACTTATGAAACTCTGAAGAATTAAATTAAATCGATTCATATATACACGCATTGTTTTATTCTACACGTTTAAGCACATTGAATCAAGTACAGTTTTGGCACAGCTAAATAAGGATAACATATTTATAAATGGATGGCTATGATTTACAGTAGACTAGATATGCTATTGAATAACTACATCATCTAATTTTATCAACTAGATTCTTGGGGTAACAGTAACTAATATATTCTAACATTTATTTTTGTACTATAATTCACTACGAGGACGAAACAAATAGTTTTAGTTGTTTGGCTTATTGGGAAGATGGAATTTGATTCCAATATTTAGTTTTAAAATGGCACTAGAAGCATTACAGTTGAAACTCGGTTTACAATTTCATTCATTGCCAAATTTGTTAATTTATGGGAGAAACCCCAATTTTGGCCAGACAATTTCACTTCCTATTCATAGCATTCACGTATCAACTTTCGTATTGCTAGCTAACATAAACCGAGTTTGACTAAATCTATAACAGCAGAGTAATAATACATCTTTAAATTTGACTAGATAGAATAACGAATACGTAATATAAATTGGCACGTGATTAAAATATAAAATATCTCTGGAATGATAAGATTCTTGCAGAAATAGGATAGTTGTTGTAAAACTCAACGCATAAATGCTTCAAAAATGGATAAAATTACAATAAAATGAGGGCATGGTCGCGTTCCAAACGCCTTTTTGCCTTGAGTGCAACCATTCCCATTGGATCGACAGGAGGAGGAAGACCTGCATTGCTGCAAGCGGCTTGCAAATAATAAATTTCCGTTTTTCCCGAATGATGGCCATAAATTATGGAGTCGTCGTCTCTGCAACAAGAAAATATTAACGTCTTCCATTCATAGCATTCACACAGCATCCAATCGCTAACCAAATCGCCGATAAGGATATAAAGTTGTGTCTAAGGTTTCCAATTTGAAAGTACGCGTTAGTTTCGAAGTTACCACAATGAGCAGTCGCAATATAACGAGCACGAAATAAAAGTCATAGAAACCGCTGCATGCAAATGATGCCAAATCTGCATAAAAACTACGCAGGCCACTATCATAAATAAATTCCTTCTCCTCTATCGGATAATCGCGAGTTATCACCAAAATCATTATGCAAATCATGTTCAATGTGAATGATATCAGAACAGCTATCAGCATGGGAATTAGAAAAACGCGACTTAAAAAGTAGACGCCTAGGATAAAAAGGGGGTAAGTCATGATGAAACTTATGAGAAATCCGACGCATATGTGATTAAAACGCGAACAGCTATCGGTGATGTAAATGTACCAATTCAATTCAATTGAGATTTTGATTAGAAATATGGTTGCCATTATGTAGTTGATGTTTTTCAAGTCAACGCAACCGGAGCACGGGCGAAATTTGCACGCCATTTCAATGGAATAAATTCTAGTATATTATATGCAATTCCGCGTCAAATGTTATTTTATATTGCAATGGCTTTCTGGCTATGGGGATCGATTTACATCTTTATATTCTATGACAATCAAAATGAATGAAAGCTGCTGACAACGCAATTGTCAAAAGGATGAAATTCGCGATGGAATTTGAATGGATTACTTGTGAAGATAGCCCCATAGTATATAACAAAATTAAATTACCTCAGAGTAATTTCAGTGATCCCTTGGGAGTTGATGAAGTCGCGATGCAAATGGGTAAGTGCACCAAGTTCAGTACATCCCCAAGGACCACCACGCTGCACCGTATCCCAATTTTGATCCATACTAAGATAACTGTAGGGATCATTTGTATCGCTAGTGCTTACGTTTCCATTTCCTGGATACGTCTCCAAACAGTGCCGCAACTGCTTTTCAAGTTTCCCCAATGTTTCAACGCACATTTCCCACTAAAAGCAAGTAAGTTCATTTTTATATTTCAAATTTGTATAAAGCTAATTGCGATTTATCGCAAGTAATTATTCAAATTGGAACCTTCAAATATTCAATCTCCAGCAAATTCTTTTAAATGCATATTTGAAAATTCCTATTTAATTAATATCAAAACTAATAACCTACCAATTTTCTAATTGTCGCAGATGATGTATGAGCGTTCTCTTCAAGAAGCAAACCAACGACCATGTCTTGCTGGCCACAAATGAATAAAACGCATTTCTTAAGTTCATCAATTACAGGTTTTTTAAGTTTCGCTTCGCCTTTCATAAAACTGTAATTTGGTTGCGTTGGTGTGAAGCGAAAATCCTTATATTCGCTAGGTGTAGTATCTCGGCTACAAAAACCGCTCGATCGCTCTTCCATTGCGAGTAAACTCAGCTTCGACATTAAAGGCGTTAATTGTACGCCACCATAGTTTTTACTACGAACCATGGGCGAATATAAATCCGATTCAAATGTAAGGGACTTCAATGGTAAAGTTAGGCTTTTCCTAGCTTCGCGTTCTCTTGGCAGCTCCATTTTACCCAAAACAAACGGTTCAATATTTTGGCTCTCTTCATTTTCCTTGTTTGATGAGGTTTCTCCTTTCGAAGACGCGTAATCGGATGTTTCAACCGACTTCCAATCATCGTTGGCATCTTGATCTGGTTCTCCAGTCACACCGAACGATTCCTCGTTAACTTCTGCAATGTATTCCGTAGGGAGCGATGACTTTGTCATTTGTTCAGTGCTCTCGCATTCCTGGTTATCTTCTGTTATCGGCTCCTCCTGTTTTTGCTCCGGATCAATGCAAATGGACACCACGCTCTGATGCAATACTTTATTTAAATCAGTCATTGGCGTCGAACAAATACTGGTCTGGCCGTGGAAAGGAGTTGTGGCCGATTTGATTGGTAATACTTGCTTCTCGTCCGATGTTTTATTGCGCAAATTTAGGAATTTAGGTCGCGTCAACGGCTTGGAACTTGGCACAATATTATTTTCAATGTTAACTGGTGAATGAGTATCAACATCTTCTTCCGGTACCGTTGAAAAAATGATGGACTGGTCGCGTTTCATTGCTGACAAAACTGGTTCTTTACTGGAAGTGATCTGAAATTGAAATCATGTATTTTCTTGTACTTCAAATTCATTCAAAACAATTGTTTTAACTCACCGATTTGGAGTAGTTTCGTTTATGTAAATATAAATGTACTGTACGAGCGCGCAGAGCATCTTCAAGTAAATCTTGATAGTCATTTCCTTCAACATACACATGCAATAATTGTACTCCTAAAGGGAGTTGATAATCAACATCCACAGTTTCAGCAGGTGATTTAATTCGATATGGATCTGTAAGTACTAATCTCTTAGTTAGGTTGCTACTCAGTTGTGTTGCTAGCACTCTAAAAAAGAGTATGTCAATGACTTAAATTCAATAAGTTTTAAAACATGTGGACATACTTATTGTGATAGAGCATTGTTCCTCCCAAGACATGATCCACTTCTTGGCAGCATTGTAAAATTTGCATAGATTCTAAGAAGACATTACTTGCACTCTTTGGCAGATGTATCTTTGGAATGTTTGAAAATAAGTTACTGCTGTATGTTAATATTTTAATGTAAGTTTCAAACATGTGATACAGCTTTGCTGACATGTTTGCTGAAGTTTGATATAATTCACTCATTACTTCAAGATCATTGTGGAAGAACTTGATGAGTGATGTTAGGGTATCTGCCCTATATTCCAACACCCAGTCAGCAATGTTACGATCAGTACCAACAGCCTACAAAAAGTCTGATTAATCTGTGCAAATATTTTTTGCTTATAATTGTACCAAAATATATCTTCCATACTCTTTAATTGAGAACTTTCCACTCTGCAAAGAAATGATCTTTGGGCAACTAAATACTGATTTTAAGAAATGTGTACTGCCCATTATCTGTCCACAAAGAGCTGTTTTCTGTTGGTCAGAAACCCAGCCAGGATGAAAATATAATATTGCAGATGATGGATCATCTTCCTCTTGTTTTAATAATTCAGTGTCATAGACAAAGATAATCATCATTTCTCTGAAATAACAAGTGAAAGATATGATTATGCATAAGTAAAATTATTTCTTACTTTGCCATGATTAGATATTTTAGTGTTGCTTATGAAGTCGTAAAAATCCGCGTCTAATTGACCAACTAAGATTTGTTTATATTATATGGTCAGAATAGTCATAAAACTCATAGTACAAGTCATTTTGTAAGACTACTATCTCATAATCAAATAGATATTAGTAAAACTATTACAACTCAACAATGAAATACTTGACGCCTGATTCCTTATCAATTACCATACTTTTAGGTTAGAGTCTCAAACATTTACAAATGATGAAAATTTAATGGAGAGACCACAGAGATCTTATACATATATTACATGTAGATCTTATATATTACATTTATGTATATAAGTCTGTGGGAGAGACCTATGGTAAACATACAGGATCCCTAGTTTGTGAGGTTTTATCTGTATTTTCCAGCAAGACAACTATTGAAGTGTATCGGGTGTATGGCTGGAGATGTGCCTTATGGTAGCATTATTTTATGGCTTAATATAAACAACTGGGTACATTTGTGAATCATCATTAACTGGTGTGGCCCCTTATAGCTGTCTCATATGGTATTGTCTAAACTTTTAATGATATGGAACCCTGGAGGAATCTGTATAAACAATTCATTGCTATAAGTGCACTAGGTGAACAATTATTGCAGTATTTTTTGGTACAGAATCTTAGGACATAATGGGCTTTACACTAAGTTGATTAAGTTTGGCTGCATATTTAAAGGTATTGTATGAATTTTTCATGTAAATGCAATCAGTAAATAATTATCTGACTTTTTTCTTATTATTTAGTTTTCAATCATATAAAAGGAACTTAATGGAACAGCAGATGTAAATAATCTTCACCCAATTGATGGTGTTATGGATTAGGTTTTAATGGTATTGTTTCAATTATTTAATTCTGAGAAAGCAATAATATTGGTTTTATTATAGAATCATTCACATTTTATTGGGGTCCACAACATGTTAAAGGAACTTTAAACAATTGGTCAAAGCTCCTAGAGCAGATTGTGTTGTTTGACCTACCCTCCAATTGTAAGTAGATTTTAATTTCCACAATTCTCTAATTTTAATATCACTAACTAATGTGCATTGTGGCTATATTGCTTATCTCGAAATGCACAAACTGACTTACTTTTATGCATAGCAAGTTAATGACATTTTATAATATCGCTGGAATTGAGATCATAGACAGCTGAACTGGGTTAGTTGTGGAACATTAACCAACATTAACTTGCTTACGTTTTTAGAACTAATTATATTGAAATTTTATTAATTATTTTTTGTTATTTTGCAATATTTTAATAATTAATTGCAGATTTTCTTTAAAATTAATTAATATTAAATATTCAAACCTAGTCGTGACACCTAGTGTCAAGTAGCAATACTTTGTTAGTCAAGTTTTAAACCCCGGGAGTAAAGTTGCACTTTATTCCCTCTGTGATATCTACAGTAGTACCTCGTCAATTGACAAATTTTATGCAATTGTTGTACCATCCTATATCAAGGTACCACTGTAGTTCAAGATGTTTTGACATTTAGAAACGACGCCATTTTTCCTGTAGGGCTTCCTTCTTTTGTGCTCGCAGACTTTAATATGCATAATGAGAAATCTGTGTTTCCGCTGCATCTTCTCATGGTAGTAAATAAACAACTCATTTCTATGAATGCAATTGGTGAATAAACATTTCATTATATTTCTTGTTACAGAACCTTAAATTTTTTCAAGTGTACTCTATGTTGGAGAAATATCACTTGATCGAATCTGCAGGATGTTCCAGCTGCAATGGACATGGTGAAGTAATCAACAACTGGTGTGAGATAATTCAGCAAGGTAATTTGTAAACAATTTGTTGCCTGTATATTCAGTATGAAATCAAATGTTTTATTTTTTACAGATTCCATGAGTATGGCTGGAATTGCCATTACATGATGCAGGAGTTTGGGCTGGATTGGACATCTTGCAGCAAATAATAAGGTATTTTGTAAGCAATTAATTCTTGTATATTCAATATGTGAACAAATGTCTTATAATTTTTATCTTTACAGTTTCTGTGAGAATAGTTGGAATTGTCATAACATGATGGAGGAATTTTAGGCTGCATCGACATTTCACACTAAATAATAGGGTATTTTGTAAATTATTTATTCTTGTATATACAATTGGTGAACAAATGTCTCATTAATGTATGATGGAGTTACTTTCGGCAGCGTTGGACATTTTGCTGCAAATATTAAGGTATTTTATAAATAATTAATTATTGTATATTCAATATGTGAACACATTTGTCATCATTTTTATTTTTGCAGTTTCTGCGAGTGTGGCTAACGTCGCCATTGCATGATGGAGGTACTTTGAGCTGCGTTGGACATTTTGCTGCAATTATTCAGGTATATTATAAATAATTTATTCTTATTTATTCAATTTGTGAACACGTGTTAGTATTTTTATTATTGCAGATTCTGCGAGTGTTGCTCGCGTCGCCATTCATGACGGATATACTTTGGTCCGGGTTGGACATTTTGCTGCAAGTGTTCAGGTATTTTGTACATAATTTATTCTTGCGTATAAAATAGGTGAACACATGTGTTATTAATTTTATTATTGCTGATTCTTTGAGTGTGACCATTGCATGATGGAGATACATTGGGCAGCGTTGGACATTTCGCAGCAATAATTAAGGTATTTTGTAAATAATTCATTCTTGTGTATTCAATATGTGAACACATAGCTTATTATTTTTATATCTACAGATTCTGCAAGTGTGGCAAGCGTCGCCATTGCATAATGGAGGCACTTTGGGCAGCGTTGGACATTTTGCTGCAATTATTCAGGTATTTTGTAAATAACTTATTCTTGTGTATTCAATATATGAACACATGCATTATTATTTTTATTTTTACAGATTCTGCGAGTGTGGCTAGCGTCGCCATTGCATGACAGAGGTACTTTAGACAGCGTTGGACATTGTGCTGCAATTATTAAGGTATTTTGTGAACAATTTATTCTACGTGTGTGGTTGTAGTCACCAATGCCTGATGGAACAATTTCGCGTAACGTTGGACATTTTGCAGCAGTTAGCACCTAATTCTGAATGAAACGCAAAAAAAAAATCAGTCAAAAAGTCCCATTACTTTTCGAGTTATTCAATTTGAAGAATGTTGCTATTTTTGCAAATTTTTCAAAGCCTATTATAGTCTTTGGTACATTTTTGCACATTTTCAAAAAAGTTTCAGGATTTTCAGGAAATGTTGCTAGAAACATTTAGCACCTAATTCTGAATGAAACGCAAAAAAAATCAGTCAA
>JARJDZ010000555.1:0-29042 GCA_030264555.1 Aleochara sp. GC000083
AAATCGTTTAAAAGTTATACGCAGTTAAAGGAGCGAAAAAAAGCGAAAATTTTGCATTTTTAGGACCCCATTTTTTAAGTTCGGATATTTCTGAATCCCGCAGACATTCGGGACTATGCCCAATGTTATTTTTTCGTCAAAATACCGTAAATGCCCTTTGAATCATCCAAATCGGTCTATTAGTTACGGAGATATGAAAATTTTTGTAAACTCGAGCGATTTTAAGAATTTCGTATCGTTTTTTCGCTACAAATTTTTTTTTCCCATTTTTTTCTTCAAACGCGATTTCTGCTCTCCCCATTATCAAAAGGGCATAAACCCATAGTTTTTTGGAAAGTGCTCATCAAAATCTACAACTTGGTTCTAACTTTAGTTTAATTGGTGAAATCGTTTAAAAGTTATACGCAGTTAAATGAGCGAATAATAGCGAAAATTTTGCATTTTCAGGTACCCCATGATTCACATACGTGTGAAAAGCCCGAAAATGAGCATTTTTAAATGATGAAGTTTTCACTTGTGTCGTCATACTATGTATTTTTTCTTTAAATCTCCATAAAGATGTTTACATAAACTAAATCAATTTTAAGTCAAGTTTCTGCGAATACCTTTAAATGTCAAATAAATTTGAAAAGAAAATTGTTTTCCTTTTTAAACTTTAAAATAATATTCCCATATTTACGGCGTAATATAAATAACATTCTCTTTCATGAAACTATCGCGTAATTCCTTTTAAATTAAACAAATAAAAATATACTTCTGCCAATCATAAAAAGCATGCATTTAATTTGTAATTTTTCTCGTTCCATTCACACTAGCAAGTAGTAAAAAACAGCCAGCAACATTAAAAATAGATACTCCCTGAAAAGACAGTATTTATTGATTTTCACCTATCCCTTCCTCATCCAGCATATCAAAGATGACAACTAATATCCAGCATGCATATTTACATTGGTTTTACATAGATAATACTATAAATTACAAGTTTGTGTGTAATTTAACTTTGAAGCGAAAGATAATGCGTTGAAAACGAGCCTTTCTTGTCGCAGGTTCTTGCGGCAACAATGTTCCCACCAAACATTAATTGTTTGCGCTACTTGAATGCAATATGAAGGCTTAATGTAGTTGTAATTAACTTCACAAGAGAAGCGCACATACAACAAGCGCCTCTGATGCAATTGTAAATATGGTACGTGCGCGACAACAGCGTTTTAATTAATTAAATCACCAACTTTGAGGCGCATTCTGCCGGCAGAATTTCATCAGCGTAAGAAGAGGCTTTTGCATGCAAATTTCTATACCAATATTTCACTTTTCCATTGCACTTAAACTAATTGTAATTTCGGTTTGTATTTGGTAGAAAACATCAAAACTCACCTTCTCAATCGGAATATATCCATGAGCACAGACCAACAACCCAAGAAGAAAGATGAACGACTTCATGATGTCGCCGTTCCGACCTGTAATAGTAACAATTTTAACATTTCCCAAAGTTGGCAAATTTTCAGAATGCAAAAAAATATTGTTGAATGAGTACTCGGTTAAAAAAGCGATTGAACATGAAAAGCAATGGAGTGAACATGATGTTTATGTGATATGGGAGATTACAAACGACGTTCTCTTGGTGTTCTCTTCCATGATGCACACATCCTCGCGCCATAAATCGCAAATATCAAGGGTCAAACTATATGCAAGATGATATCGGACGCGTTTTAATGAAATTTTATCACTGCCAGCCTATGACGAGCAAATCCCGTTTGAAATATGGTTTGATGACACTATGTGGGTGTTCTTTCAGTGGGCGTAACTGATCTTCATTTCAATATAAACAAGAAATCTCCTCGAAGAATTCAAATCATTTGAATTTGAATAGTAAAGCTTGAAGTGCTCGTATCATTTCGATCTTTCATGCATTTCTTTGATATTTTAACGAAGTTTCTTTCAATATCCCAAAAATTTAATGTTTATCATTTATCTCACAATGAACAGTATCGTTTTTACAAACATTGTGCCTACTTTGTTATATTTGAAGGAAAATCTATTTCCGGAAATTGTTAGCTAACAAGTCAAATATGGAATTTAGGGCAAATCGGGTTATTCAACACCTCTTGCCGGGTCCCTAACATTCGACACGTCGCAGATTGCCGAAAAACCTAGCAGCTAACTGGAAATGAACTCATGAATGAACGAACCACCTGTTATAGATCGATGAGCACCGAGGAAGGCGGCACATTATCACACCGAACATGAAAATAACACTCGAGGTTGTTGTGTAATTGCGCTAACGAGCAAGCAAAACGATGGGTTCTCGAATGAAACCCATCGACACGAAAAGTGCGCACCGAAACGTATTGTACAAGAAGCTACCTTTGTAAAATGTGTGATTGTGTGTTGTTTGGTGTGACTGATGTTTGGTCCCTATTTGTTCGAATTTGGCAACTTATGTTTGTCTAGCACATATGTTTAGTTGGGCAATGTGAACAGTCGCACAGGATTGTTTTGTGAACGGGTTTTGTCGCTTTTCGGTTTTGTTGTTGGACGTGAATTATGGATTGTGCAGGACTCTTGTTTACGTACTTACCCTCTCGGGTCTTCGCACACGAGTACCGTTCGACGCTTCCTGCGTCGCGAATCAATGGAGAGATTGCGCATTGCTTGCACGTCATCTGGCGTCGCGACGCCTACAAAAAACCACCTCGTCCACGTAGCTCTACATGTTGATGATGATTGTTGCATGAATAAACACATATTCACGTGATGAATTTATTCGGGCCGCTCGTCCATGCGATTATCGAAATCGATAAACATTTCATCTAGTTTTATGCGTTTTCTGATAATAATCTTGTTGTTTCAGCCTATAACATTATTATTTCTCTTAAATGGAGTAAAATTAACCGATATGTAATGTTTTTACCGCATTTAAATCGATTATATTTAAGATATTCAATAAAAATGAACGAGTACTAAATTTTTAGTTTACTAAATCATGAAAAAACTTTTCAAATTTTATGTGGCGCCCTCATTTTGATGTGTTCTAAAATTTGGGCCCGTAACGTGCTGCCGCCTAAGGTGTGTTTCGGAACTAATAACGCATCATTGGGATAGGTTATGTCAAGTACATTTTATGCGTTTTCTGCTTGGAAAATTGGTGGGTCAGAATATTTTGTGATAGCTTCTTACTTTATATATTAATTCAAACGAAATGGCCGATTCATCTGAGCAAAATCAAGCCGGTAGCAGCCAGGAGGTAGTGCCCCAGCCTCTAAATGACGGCGAAGAAATCGTAAAACTCCGAGATATCATCAAAAGCCAAGATGAAATGATGGAAGAAGTGGTCGCTGTTTTGGGTGCCGGTGATGACTTCAACTGTAGTTACAATCAGGTACATTCAAATATTAATGCTTTGCCATGTAATTGTTACCAATTGGTTGTAATTACAGGGATACATGAAACGCCAGGCACTTTATGCTTGCCTTACTTGTGTACCTCAAGGCAAAGACAACTTTAAATTGGCAGCTGGGTTTTGTCTTGCCTGTTCATACCATTGTCATGATGGCCACAACCTAATTGAGCTGTACACAAAACGGCATTTCCGCTGTGATTGTGGGAATATGAAATTTGGCAATATTCATTGCAACCTGGATGCCAATAAAGATGACTACAATGTTGAGAACATTTACAATCAGAATTTCAGTGGCTTGTACTGTATTTGCTCCAAGCCATATCCAGACCCAGATGATACCATTGAGGATGATATGATTCAATGTATCATTTGTGAAGATTGGTATCATTCAAGACACTTAAATACTCCAGCTGTGGATGATTTTGCTGAGATGGTTTGTGAGCAGTGTGTCAAAGACAATGACTTCCTGCTTAATTATATTGGCCTAGCACTTACTGTGGTTGAACCTAGTACTACAGATGAGACTGTTACTGTTACAGCAACACCTGAGGCAGAAACCAATGGAGAAGATGTGCCTGCAAGTACAGAAATTAATGGGGAAAATATAGCAGAATCTGGCAGTGAAATTGCTGCACAAGCTGAATCAAATGGGGATACTGCTGATGCACCTACATCCAATGGGGAAAATCCTGAAGCACTTACAGCCAATGAAGAAAATACTGAATCACCCACTTCTAATGAAGAAAATATGGAATCAACTGAATCAAATGAAGAAAACATGGAGGCAACTGAATCTAAAGAAGAAAACACTGGACCAAATGAATCAAATGAAAAAATGATGGAAGATGTAGTTGTAGAAAATGTAAACGGAGGTGAAACAGTTTGTAAAAAACCTGTACCCAAAGAACTACCAAATGCAAGGACCATCTTCATGCGAGAGCTTTCTTGGCGGCAGCATTTATGCTCATGTAAGACCTGCACTGAAATGTATAAGGAAAAGAAAGTGGAATTTCTTTTGGATCCTGAAGACACTGTTGAGTATTATGAAACCAAGGGTAAGGAGAAATATATTGATGCTCAAAAGGAAGCTGTTGAAGTGGAGGCTCAACTGATGAAGTCATTACCGAGAGCTCCCCTTTTGGACGCCTTGGCTGGTATGAACGATTTTAAGGTCCAACTTGCCGAATATTTGAAGCAATTTGCTGAGCAGCAAAAAGTGCTGACCGTTGAAGATGTTAAGGAGTTTTTCTCAAAGCTAAATTCCAACAAGAGACAGAAAACGAGCGAAAATACTTATTATTGTCGCTAGAATACTATTGCATGTACTTTCTTATTGGCTTTAACAATATCGCAAAATTTTGAGTACGTATTATTTTGGAAATACAGTATACATGAAGGTTGATTAAAAATTTTAGACCATATGTATAATCTAAAAAATGTAATTTAGTAATACATACAACTCAAACATTCGTTATTATTATTAAGTATTTAATATATAGAACTTTCATTTTGGTACTAAATAACAATAGTGATATAAGTTCGAATCTATCAGAATCTCTGTATTTGTCTACCTAATGAATTATTAATTAAATCATACATTAAATAAGTTCAATTTTTCATGTTCATAAATTACAAGATGAGATTTCTGTAAAATTTAAAACTATGAGAGGGTACTTTGAAGGTTTCCTGACGTTGTACTCTTGAAAAAACAATGTTAAATGTGTTACTTTGTAAATTATAGGGGTTGCATCATGAATGGTACATCCAAGCACTTTTTTCCATGCCCGAAATAAACGAAGCCATATTCTGGCGTCTTGATCCGATGGAAAAGCATAAATCCAGGCCAATACAACGACTTAACAACCGCCAAAATACCACCAGCCGACATTTGCAAAGCGAAACAACCTTCAGGAACATCATCATCAGCGGAATCCAAGAAGTCCATTGCGTAATTATAGTCATTTCTTGTCAATAAGTTTGTATTCCATTTGTTTTCAGGTTTGCGAAAGTGTAAATAGGTTTTAATTTCAATGGCTTCCTGCTCGCTGAGTCCTTCAAAGCTACGATTCTCGACTACAACTCCGTCAGGACGTTTAAACAGCACTCCTCTTGGCAGGACGACTGCTTCCTGATTGATGAAATGCACAGTTGCTGCAAGTCGATCCTCCTCCTTCAAATTGCGAATCTTCGGCTTGTGCTGCTTTTCAGGAATCGTAATCTCATGGTCATCAATTTCAATCTCAACTACATGAGCCGGATCTCCCTGAAATTGCGAACTGCACAAAGGAGTCAACAATTTACCATTATCAGTAGGATGCGGAAGTAAACCCCAATCGGTACAATTATCGCTGTAATAAAAGATGCGTCCTAAGAGCGCATCTCTAGTATACCCATAGGCTATGTAGTAGTCACGATCAACGCCGAAAATACGTCCCCAAAAGAAAATTTGTCGAAAATGGTTCTCATTTTGCAACAATAGTAATGAATTATATAAAACCAGGCTCTCCTCTGTAGTCAAAACCAATCCAAGTTGTCCGCACGTGTCCAACGAGTGGAGTAGCTTATCAATATCCATAATTACTGCTATTAAAATGACAACTAATCTGTTAAAAATCAATGTTGTGTTGATTCTTCTTTATTTTTAAATTCAAATTTCCCGCCTTTTATTTTGTGCAAATTTTAGTTTAATGACAGCCCGCACGTGACCGCGGGGCGCTACGATCGTTTGACATTTGAGCAGCAAATGGTGGGGCAGACCGTTCGACAGCAGCCCACAGAATTTTCGACTACATACGATTGTGAGCTGTGTAGAAGTGTACGTAGTCGAATGTTGTGAAATCGGCGTATTTATAAATAACGCTGGGAAGCTGCTGGTTGTGATCGCACTGGTTGGAACGTGGGCGCCCTTTCTGCCTTCGCCGTGCTGCGCGTCCCGTGATCCCTCATCATCCAGGCGCTGCAGAGGCGAGTGTGTATGCGCTCGTGTGCGTGTGGTGCCCGTTGTTGCATCGATGGCGATTTACGGCGACATGGAATTTGCTATGTGAAATCGCAGCCCGACGATTAACACCATCGAGAAGTAAGTGCACTGATGATTTCCTCGTGCGAATTGCGCTCTTCAGGCGTTCAATTTGCGAGTCGCGAATGCGCCTCTGTGTGTGTGCGTGTGTGTATGCAGCACGAATTGGCAACGAACGGCTAGCAAGCAGGAACAAAATCCATACGGTCCGTGCTGTAGGACGGTCCCGCGAGCGTATTTTGCATTGCACGACGTATTTGTCGCCGTGTGCCTGATACGAGACGACTCATGACTTCGCTTGATGCGTCCGTGACCGATAATTTTGACATGTGCCTCGCGAGCTAGTTTTCCCCGAGATTTCATGTGCACGTCGATTCCAAATTCCTGTCGCGATTTGCAGGCGCTCTCATTGCGTGTGTGTGTGCGTCCCTGCTCAGCGAGCCACCGCTTTTTCCTGCCTCCAACATATTGCAGGCAAATGCCGTCAATCTAGCCTCACTACATGTTCATATCAAGCGCGCAAGCAGTCATTGTCAGTCTCTTCCGTTTTAGTCCTTCGAAGACATCCTGGTGAACGCGGCGATCACCTGGTGGAAGCCGTCCCCACAGCGCTGGGGACGCATCCGCGTTGGCGATCGAATCGCGAGCGATTGATCAGCGATCAATCAATCAATATCGAAGCGCTAATATCCGCGTTCACATATCACTCACGACAGGAGCATACTCAGGCCTGTCGACAGCTCCTGCTTGCGCTTCGATTGCTGCCCACAAATGCCCAGCATGTTGTCCAGGCTCTGCTGAATGTGGGTGTTTGCGAAACGATGCCATTGGCGACCAGCACTGGACACGACAACTGACACCAATTTATCAATTTTCTAGGATACGTGCGAGAGCGGGCGCATTTCCAGTGTGTCGCAAGCACGAGCATCTAACATCCAAAACGGTAAGTGCACCACGACATTGCAAACCTCCTCGACGATGATCCCACTCGCAGAATGCACTCTGGTAATGAAACGCACCAACCGTTATGTAAACACGGCGTGGGGATTGCAAATTAGCTTTGTTGGCCTGCTTACAATCGAAATTGCATGAGATACAAACGTTAATTAAGCTGGATGCATTTCCGAGGAAACTCGCATTGTGCGAGTTGTTTGTTTTCGTTGATTGCAATTATGCGTCAATTCAATCACTCATTAGGTTTTATCAGGCCTCAATACATTGCTTTGTTCCTGATTAATTCCTCTGGATGATGAGCAGTATTCATATTTTGTTTATTAAATCAAGTAGTTTCAAGTCTTTGATGTAAACAAATGTTCTCAATGTTTTAAATAGTAGACTTAAGTCTGTCATTACACTTCTCTTTATCTTCCCATTTTAAAAATAGCTGTAAATACTGCATTTAACAACTTGAGAACTGTAATATTGCTTTGACCTGCAGCAAAGTCAAAGCGAATTGTTATTTTGATTGAGTTCTGTATTTGAAAGATTAACATTTAGAGAACTTCAATATCGAACAACTAGAAACAGTGTTCTTAAGGCAAACATTTAGTTATTAGTGCTTCGAAGACATGAATTTACATTTGACAACAAGACAACTACCAACTTCCTCACTTTGAGTTGCTATTTTGATTGATTTCTGTATTCCAAAAATTAAAATTATGACAACTTTTGTATTGAATAAGTAGCAAAAAGTACATTCCAGGCAAAAATATTGGCATTTTGAAGGAAGTTGTTATGTTTATTTTCAATGAAGGGGCAATCAATTCTTTGACAACTTAAAAATTATGAGAAATGAGACTGAAAAAGTTTTTGAACTTCAGAGTTTTTTGACTACTGGTTGACTATCTGTTATATTCAGCAATTTCCTTACTTTATCAGTAACGTGGTTTAATACTTTTATTTATTCTAGATAAAATGGAAATTCTAAAAATAGTCAACTAGTTAATAAATGATAACTGTTTTTTGAGACATTTCTGAAAATCAAGTTTATTGAACTTGAATTCTCTAAAAATATCAGCCCTATATACGGAATACGTTGTTTACTGTCAAGTGATCCAACGTTTTTTTTCATTTCAAAGTGTAGAAGTTTCAATATTTTATTTACTTTTCTTGTTAGTCAACAATTTCCTCAGTAGACATATTCTAAATTAGTTGATGCTCCCTAATCGATTGAAAACTATCCATCTTTGGGTAATTGATTCGTCAGAAAGTAATTTTGAGTCGAATACACATTTCCATAAATTATGACCAACTCAAATCAGCTGCTAAGCATCTTTTCGAAGATTTAGGAAAACGGTAAATTTCTACCATGCGTCATTAGCAATGCTAATACTTCCTGGCGAGACGATATGCATAAATTTCGTCGGGAATTTATTGCGTTTACTATTTTTGCCATTTATGCGCAGTTTTACTTTTAACGATGCGTCCAAAACCTAAAATAGTCCAAGCTTATCACTGATAATAACGAACGAAAATATTTGGACATCTATTTTAGGGTTTGTCACTTCCTTCCTGCTTCATTGCCAATATTACTGAGGTTTTTTGTATCCTCAAATTCCTCGAATTTGCAGCAGCTAATGTGCGCAAATATTTGCCACCTAAAATAAACAATGGAGATATGGCACGAAGTGCGTGGAACTTTGTCAGCAAAATTAAACAAACTCGGAGAAATTAAAACTGAAATTTACTTCAAAGTTAAATTTCAAAACCAGTAGTACATTTCATCCATTTCTTGAATTAATTCAAAATCCATGTATCACAAATGGGAGCGATCGTTGAACATCGGTAGCGTTGATGATTGTTTATTAATAAAATGGACCTTGAACTCACGCGTGCCTATAAAGCAGGCCCATGCAATCCTCCCATGCATGTGCTTGAATTTCGTTATATAAATTGCGATGTACGCAGTTGATGCCGACAATAAATATGGATGTGTGGTGTGCGAGTTTGTTGGGAGGGAATTGCCTCGAGATCGACCAACAGTCTCGCAATTGGAGATTTGCGCTCGCATTTGGCGCAAACATGCTCTCACACGTGACACGCGTACGTTTCGTGCAATCTTGCAAACAAATACACAAGTTGCTGCCCACGCACAACCTGAAGCCTTTCATCTAAACAAATGCGTTAATGAATGCTGTCTTACAAATACGGAAGCTTATAAAATAACAAACTCAATGTTGTTTGGTTCGGACTTGCTTCCAATATTTAAATTCTGTCTGGGAGAGATGTCTACCAGAAAAGAAAGAAAATGAAGAAGACTAAAGTAATACTTTTTTGTTTCAGGATTTTACCAGCCCGTTCCGAATCTGAGTGTCGCGAGACACCAAAAACTTGAAGGTATGCAAATTTAATTTTTCTTACATTCGACCAAACTAATTCAAGATTACTGATTATCCATTTTGCACAACTCTGCACAATTTCATGCAACATGAAGGCAAACTTTTCTGTATTATCAATTGTTGTCATACAATGTTTGACTAGCCTCATATAGAAATGCAGAAGGTAAACTGAGATTTGAGTGCTCATATTTACATGCTTGACATGACTCGTTCATTCGCCACGTTTTCGTCCTTTGCCTTTTTTGTACAAAACGCTCGCTTTACAGCAATACAGAAATGAAAAAAAGTACAATTTCGCCTTTATCTCATTCGTATGCGGCGCAATGTGCACATTACTGGAACACGAAATTCATCAACCGTTTCCTCGCGCTCGTCGTTTCACGATGGTTTCTTTCGCGGCCGGTTCCTCGCCCGTTCATCATTTCTTCAGGCGCGTTCTGGTTTTGGCTGCGCTCATCGCGTCGAGACACGACACCGACAATCGCACATCAGCTTGTTAAAAAGTAACCGGAGTCGACCCGGAGCCGTGTGCGCAACTCGCATCGCTGGAATACAGTAAATATACCGTTGTCTTTTCTAGCGCGTTTCGGAAAAAAAATGCAAACTCGGACGCTGTATTCATGTGCGGCCAACTTCTTGCCTCAACCACAACCGCCATCGATGAACCGATGTGCAATGTACAACATTTCTATCATTTCTGCTCACTAAATAGGTCGCGATAAATATTCATTCAACTTCCTCGCTTGTGATAAGAAAATCTCAAAAAACCACATCCAACGTCTACGGATCAACCTTTCTGCAAACTTATGGCAGACCATAAATCCCAATGGAAGCTAAATAGTGTATAGTGCAAAATAGTCTGACATTTAGCATCAGATCGTTGCGTCCCTTTTTGCGCCTGCCTCTGATTCGTGCACATCATTCGGACTTCTTTTCCATGCATTATTGCGAAATGATGAAAAGACAAGCTGCGCAGCTCCATTTCGCGCTTAATGCATTCACCTGCGCGTTTGCGAACAATGGCGGCCGCGCTTCGAGGAAGTTAACGAAGCTGCACGCGCGGAAAGTAACCCGAAGCTTTTGTTTGCGACGTTTTATTGGTGTGCTCGGCATTTGCAGCTCGCCATCGCTGCTGCTGCAGCAACAACGGCAAGAACGACACGTTTCCCGTTTTGTGTGCCAGGCTGTTCGCAAAAGGTCAGTGAAAGGCACAAAGGATAATCGGGCAAACGCGAGGAGGATAGATAGCATAGGCTGCTAAAAGGTACTTGAGATTTGCATATTGCGCCAGAGAACCCCGCCAGCGACACCAGCCTTTATTCGTTATTAATTCGGCAAACGTATCATATTTTATCGCTTGTTTGCCGGTACGTTTAGCAAGTAAACAGACTAGTCAGGCTTGGTCTCAGGCAATTCATCCAAACGTCTCGTCTGGCCGATGACCTTTCAAGTTTTTCGGCAACAATTTGGCCGAATTTTAATAACAATTCATTAGACATCTCGTAAATAAATCTCTAGCTTGTAATAGGATTGAAAAGTTTTGTAAAGATAATGTTTCTGCAACGTAATTTCATGGAAGTCAAGTTTTGGAAGAACTCCCCTAAAAAAATATAAAGTTAGATCTGCTTAAATTTAGTGATTGATTCGAGGATTCATGAGTATTTTAGAAAGGGATCATTATTCAGATCTGAATAAATTTCAAGGCAGCTCAAAGTATCTCAGAAATTAAGCTTTAATTTTCATGATTCTTAGTGGTTTCCAAAATAATTTATAATTTCCAAAAAAAATTAAGTGTTAAACACACAAGAAAAATAACTCGCAATATTTTGAATTTTGCCTTTTTATGTTGCGAAATTATTTACTTGGTTAAATTGTAGATTAGATAGTCATAAGTCATATCATTTAAAATAGGTCAGCATTAAGATTTAATTTTAGTATCAAATTAATACTTCAGTGGAAATTTGCATACATCATGCTAAATTTAGAAGTCTCAGCATTATTCTGAAAGGTGACTTTAGAAAAATTAGCCGAAGTTGTTTTCATTTAGGAACTCAAACACAGTTCTGACTGCCAGAAAAATCACTACCTTTCAAAAAACTAAATTAACTTTGAAGAAGTTTTCATTTGGGATTTTTCTACCGTATTATCTTTAGAAACTTAAACACTGAATTATGTCTAGAAACTTAAACAAAGTTTTGGCTGCCAGAAAAATCATCACTTCTAAAAAATAACTTTGCATAAGAATACAAACAATAAGATTTGTATCGTTATCAAATTCGCTCTAAATTTCTATGGAAATCAACATGAACCTCAGTATATTTAGTCGTATTAATTTGTTTTGTAAACGGTAACACAAATCCTGTCTGAATATTTACAGACAAACGACCTGCTACTTTCTGAAAAAAATGTCCTAATTGAATAGCGAATGAGTGAGTAGTCGGAGAATGAAATCAAATGTGAATACAAACAATCCACTTAAATTGCACGCTTTGGTTTGCATTTAATATTGGAGCTGCCAACCTTGGGAAAATAGCATATCACAATCGCATTCATCGCATAGAGCGCAACAAACTGGCGGCCAACATTCGAGTAATTGGTCGTAGAGAAATTTTTTACGAAATTTTTACCTGTGTTCCTCATGCGCGTACGCCAAACAATGGCTGATTATGTTTATGCTCGTTCGTTCTAGCCGACGTTTGTTCCTACGTATGAGGCATTTATTACTTTTGAGACTATGCGTAATTCTTCTATTATTTCTATTTTTTGCGCTCGTACCGGAGGCACAATATTACGCGATTGTTTGCAATGCAATATTGTTATGAGTAAGCCGGAGTCGGCGCACGCGTTCGCTAATTTTATATGCAAAATAGTCTTGTGTGAAAACAGACGTTTTACAAAATTTGTATTTGGTTTGGATGAGCACATCTCTCGGTTGCTTCATGAGATACCAACCCAACTTTTGAAAACGTTGTGAAATTTAGAAAAAGTTGCTTGGATTTTCGCAACCATTGATCAGATAGCTTGAAATGCACTTATTAATAATTAATGCTTTCCGTGCCAGCTTAGCGTTTGGGTGGTTCTTGTCGCGAGGCTTTTTATCGATTTATCGCCGATTATATCAGCTACAGCTGACAGCCAATGACTAAGCTCCGCTGCAAGTTCCAACGAGGGCCGGATAATTGTTGTATTCCCATAATAATCATGATAAACGGTCTCGTACGGAATTGTACTGTAGAAGAATTTGCCGATGTGTGCTGCTTGCGGGACTCGCATACTCACGTGGATCGTGTCCTGTTTTATCGTGCATTATCATATTTGTATTATCCGTACGAGCGAGTGAAATCGTAGCGAGCACATAAATATATCGAACGGAAAATACTTGACGATTGTGCTCGCTCGCAAATGCACAACAAGTATGTCGAATATTTTGTTTAGTGTTTGTATTTTGTAATGTTTGACCTGCAGAATTATCATGTGTTTGTTTACTAAATATGTAATTTTATCCGAACTCGTCGTACTGGAAGAAATTCAGTTCGACTTGAGCAATTCAGAAAATTGTCTGACATTCAACGTGATGTCAGTTTAACGCGCATAGTACACGCGATAAAAAATGCAAATGACGACGAACATAGGAAGAAAATATCCTCGCTGTATAATCTTGAGAGTGTCGTTTATTTTTACAGCAGCATGGAGACATCTCTTGCAATTAGAGACATAGCTGTACTTTCAACGAGCTCAGAAAAAAAACATCTCTTATTGTTGCTCTTCTTGCTATTATTGCACGTCGCAGGAAACGCTCTTCATTTGAGTTCTAATATCCAATAGTTCTTGTCGCCTTTGACGATATAAAGCACACATACGTCCATTGTATATTGTGAGCCCGATTGGCATCGAGTTACTTATTGGCGAAGCCGTAAAGTAAAGTTAACGATGTTTTCATTGGAAACTAGCGTTTCATGTAATTTGTTCTGCAAGTGCGACGGCCATTAAATTTCATAGTTAATTAACAGAACAGAGCCGCGTATAACAATTCCGTAAAAAAAGAGTCATTGCACATGATATTTATTCATTGATACGGTGTATAAACATTGCAGTTTTTGTTTTTATTACAATCAGACAATCCAACTCACACATTGTAGACGGCCATTAAACTTAGTATCTCGTGCTCGTAATTGTTCATTTCCGTTCGGTACACGCGGCTGAAGCGTATTTATGGATATTTACGCGAATATCGAGATTGCACGTGATGTTGATGTGCTCTGTTGTGATGTTTCGTTTATTTGTTCCAAAGCTTGCGCGCACATTGTTCATTCGAAAGTGTGAAATTTTATGCGAATTCGGAATGAATCAAATCAATTTCCAATTTCGTCGTTTCTTTCACCAAGAAATAGAATCATTTTTAATAATTGTTGCATCCAATCAAGTTTCACATGGCAGTCAAATCATGCTGATATTTGTTGGCAATGAAGTAATCTAATTAAATGTTAATTAACGATCGTTGTTGGACATGTTTTTCAATACAACATTGCACAATATTTCAACGCAATTTAGAACTAACTAGAATATGCAGCAACTAATTAAATTCGCAATCATGGCTTTTAAGTGATGATTACTTCTTTGTTTGGTAAAATTAAAAGATTTTAAGTGTTAGCATGTTACAAGCAAGAACAACGACGATACGCATTATGCTATGCAAATGCTATTAACACGAAATAGACAGAACCTTGAAGTCTCTCCAAGTTTTTTGCACGAATCCATGAACTTAACGCGAGCATCATGCATGCATATAAAACAATTCGCGCGCTCTACGAAACAGACATCACTCAAATGGTATTTAGCTAAAAGTCAGTACATAACAATAATGATTGCGCCCGAGGTGTGAGATTTGTTTGTTGCCTTCCTCCCCCGCAACAAACCGTTCGACGAATAAAGAACAACGTTTGCGCGTTGTCTGCTGTTTTGTTCGGCATGATCACGAACGCAACTCATGCGAATACGAATAGACAGCAACGAGCGCGAATAAATTCCGTCCGAACCGAACCAGTTTATTTGTGCTCTCGGTCCAATACCAGCTGATCGCGCCCGTATTCGAATTACCAAAGAGGTCAAATGCATTGCGCCTAAGGCGGACGTTTGGAACGCGCGCGCGACTTTGCGCCAAACGCGTTTTATTTTTAGGCAAATATGCCTAAAATCTCCGCGCACAAAGGAAGCCAAGAACGCCGCGAGGCGGTCGAATGAGTCGACGGGAATTTCTTTCGTACGCATGTAAGTTGCAAGTGTTGACAAACAAGGAACGAACAGGGAATCATTCTCTGCATGTAGAGTCGCATAAAAAAGTGTACTTTGTGCTCTTGACTCGTGGGATTTGCCCCCTAGGGAAGAAAAGCACTTAGATTTTCAGTCATCTTAATATCAGTTCATTCAGGAATAATATTCCCAGTTTTATTCACGCAGCGGAATGTTTTAATTCAATCTAATTATATATCCGCCCCGGAAATTGTTTAAACGTGTCGATTTTCCTATTTTCTTGAGTTATTTTCCTATCGCATGCTCAATGCTTTCATGCCCGACTGAAACAATTACACTTGTGCTCTTGGAATTACTGTCATTATACAGCCTTCAAATGCATAGGTATTTACTCAATTGTATAATTCCTGATTCATGATATCATATTAATTAGTTCATAATGATATTTTAGCTTATAATATTGCTTCCTAGAACTATACAATAGGCTGAATAATTAATACATTCTTCATTTCAATAGTTGTCGATTGTGTAAGGCAATCTGATCGAAAAGTTATTTCACATCATCCAATTGATTTCAGAATTCTTTCTGATTTCTTCGATTCAGTGAAAGTGCGAGCGCGTGTGTCTCGATCATCACGTGTCGAAGTTTTCATTTGCCTCGCGCGTTCGTTCGCATTCATTTACGTTTTTTATGCTTGTTTATTAATGTCCGTGCTCATGCTTTCTGCTGGGCATTTGCAACGCCAACGGTGATGTGAATGCGTATTGAATCGTAGAAAGTTTACTTGCTTTAGATTTCCACATAATAAAATTAAAAGTTGTTTGCTCACGCGTACATTTTTTTGCTTGCGGATGGATGGACTGGATATAATGCTCCATTTGCTTCTTCGCTGATTTTCCCGCAAGTTACGCAAAAGTTGATTAATATTTATATTCACTAATCCGATTCAGTATAGTTTCATATTTTGCCAAATTAAATTCTACTTCACGACGATGAAATCATGAGAAATTTTAACTAAATGTTTACAAATTAAATTTACGACCTCAATCAGAAGGACAATATCGAACATTTTAAATACTTCTGAGCATATATGAAATATCCGAGATAAGTGTTTCAGTTTCAGATAAGTTCGTAAGTTGGTTGTATGTTATTTTCGCATTTAGGTGTAGCTTGACCTCAATCACGTTTAATTGAAAACACTAACATCCTGCGTATTGTATCGTAGTCTTATTGCAACCGTGTCAGTAGCTAGACACAATTTTCTGAAAATTGTAGTGAGACTAGTCTGATAATTATTTCTCTACAATGTCTTGATGTGACATTCTCTTGGATTATAACGTTTGTTCATAAGATAGTTCTATCTTGTTGGCTTGAAAATCCAGGCCTACTCATAAAATCTATTTTCGCTTTATAAAACTCGCGCATTTTCTATGTTACTATCATTGTCAACATGAATCAGTGCTTACTTACTAACTTATCCACTTGATATTCATGGGATTCACGTGAATGTTCAAAATCAAATTCATTTTTATTGTTAGCATGAAATGTTTTTGAGGCATAAACAAAACTAGCATTGTTCATTAGCATATGTTGCGAAATAATCGAGTTTGCGATACAATGCGCAATATTTTATTATATCTAATGATGATTCAGTCAAGTAGTTAGTCAGTGGGTTCATCAACTTCATAGAACACTCAAAATGCGACTTTACAAATAGTTATAGATTTTTGGCGACAGATTAATAATTTATTTTGAAACTTTATATGTTGACATTCCAATGCATTGTTTGTTTACAATCCCACACAACGAAAACATAGTAAATACAACATTTAAGTTCTCTGGCAGACTTCATTTGCTATTCAAAACTGTAAGGCTTCTCAAAGCACGTCCTTGATACATGCATATTTAATAAACAAAACAGCTCCTTCCTGATTTGACCGGCAACCACGTGTATGGAATCGTTTTCATAATTAATTCATTGGGAGTACATTTTTGTTTATAGATCATAAAACCGCATGTTCTTTTTGTCCCTTGAGCATCGGTCTTAAAAATATATCCTTGTTTTCAGATGGCGGATCCCGATCCCGAGACGCTGCTGGAATGGCTGAGCAGCGGTCTGGGCGACGAGAGGGATATGCAGTTGATTGCGCTCGAACAACTTTGCATGTTGCTGCTGATGTCTGACAATGTGGATCGATGCTTCGAAAGGTAATTGTCTACATTAGTCCGGCTCGAATAGTAATCAAATTGTCATTATTCTACAGTTGTCCACCGCGCACCTTTTTGCCTGCACTATGTCGCATCTTTCTCGACGAGCAAGCCCCAGAGAACGTCTTGGAGGTGACCGCACGAGCCATCACCTACTATCTGGATGTGTCGGCCGAATGCACGCGCCGAATCGTCTCCATGGACGGCGCTGTGAAGGCAATCTGCAATCGGCTGACTGTTTGCGAATTGTCCTCGCGAACCAGCAAAGATTTGGCCGAGCAATGCGTCAAAGTACTCGAATTGATCTGCACGCGCGAAGCTGGCGCCGTGTTCGAAGCGAATGGTTTGAGTAATATCCTGCCGTTTATACGTGATAATGGCAATCGCGTCCACAAGGATACGTTGCATTCAGCGATGGCGGTTGTCTCGCGATTATGCACGAAAATGGAACCGGCTGATGCGCAATTACCATCTTGCGTGCAATCGCTCAGCACGCTTTTGCGACATGAAGATGCTCTCGTCGCAGATGGTGCTCTACGTTGTTTTGCATCGGTGGCAGATAGATTTACTCGGCGTGGAGTTGATCCAGCACCTCTAGCTCAGCATGGTACGCATCTTTTGGCGGATTTTTCTGTAATTAAGACCACTAATTAATTGAAATATTTTGCAGGTTTAGTTAGTGAATTATTGCATAGGTTGTCGAATGCTGCTGGCCCAGCAATTGCAACTGGTAGCCAAGGAACTCCAGGCAAGGCTACGACAACATCAACAGCGACTGCTTCCATTCCGGATCCAAAAGCAACCGCCGCCTCCGTTTCCACTATTATCAGTTTACTATCAACGCTGTGTCGTGGTTCACCAACAATAACACACGTGCGTACTCCGAAATCCGCAAGTAAATAAACATCCACTAATAAATTACATTGCAGGATTTATTGCGATCTGAATTGCCTGACGCCATCGAGAAATCACTCAAAGGGGACGAACGCTGCGCACTTGACTCAATGCGTCTGGTTGATCTACTTCTCGTGCTTTTGTTTGAAGGCCGTCGCGCATTAGGCAAGGCAGGCCCGTCCAGCTCTGGGCAATTGATGCCGAGGATACGCCGAATGGATTCGGTTGCTGAGAAATCCCATCGCCAGTTGATTGATTGCATTCGCTCCAAAGACACGGACGCGCTTATCGAGGCGATTGAAAATGGGGGCGTCGAAGTAAATTTCATGGACGATGTCGGCCAAACGCTGCTCAATTGGGCGTCGGCGTTTGGCACCCAGGAGATGGTCGACTATCTGTGCGAAAAGGGCGCTGATGTGAATAAGGGTCAGCGCAGCTCGTCGTTGCATTATGCTGCCTGCTTTGGGCGGCCAGCAATCGCCAAAGTTTTATTGCGCTACGGTGCTAATCCGGATTTGCGTGATGAAGATGGGAAGACGCCTCTGGACAAAGCGCGAGAGCGCATTGATGAGGGGCATCGAGAAGTTGCAGCCATACTACAATCGCCTGGCGAGTGGATGATTCCACTTGATAAGGATAAACAGCGTAAGGCTGACCAGGAGGGCGAAGAAAGTGTCGAACCACGTGGGGATCCAGAAATGGCACCAGTTTATCTAAGCAGATTGCTGCCAGTATTTTGCTCCACGTTTCAAGCGACGATGTTGCCGTCTGTGCGACGAGCTAGTTTAGGATTAATTAAGAAAATGATTCATTACATTCAACCCTCGTTGCTGGAGGAGTTATGCCATCCGGAAGCCAGCACCCATCATTTCGGCACGCAATTGGTCGAAGTTATTGGAATTGTATTAGATAATGAGGTGAGCAATTTGTAATTTGCATATTTTTTCGCTCACAAATGAGTTAGCTTGTCGAAGTCAAATGCGTACTAATGTGGTTTTCGCTTGTCGTGAAATAACTCAAAAACCAGATAAATTTAAAGCTTCGGTCGGGTGTTCCAGATAACGTATAGCTGGCCGAATATACGATGTTCCCCGTTAGGGGCATTGGTACGACATGTGAGAGCTTCTTTGGTTAATGACAAGCACATTATACAGTCACAACCTCTGGTTAGTTACTCCCAGTATTACACCGAAACTTAAGTCAGGGCTTCAGAGGCAAAGTCCCTCTTTAATTAACAGCTACCTTCTTGGTAATAACTTATGCTTGCTAAATGTTGCTGTACATTTGAAATTTGTGCCATTCCTACAGCAATACTACTAAAATCGTAACAAACCATCGGATGTGTCTGTATAAATTGTTTTTATTGCTTTCTCGAAAAAAGTCTGTTATCTACAATGTTACTATATTCTATTTTCAGGAGGATGAGGATGGTCATCTTGTGGTTCTCGGCATTATTCAAGACCTCATGTACAAGGCTCAGGATATTTTCCTTGATCACTTTGCACGTTTGGGAATTTTCTCCAAAGTTCAAACTTTGGTTGGATCACCGGAACCAACAGGCAGCGCTGAAGAAAGTGAACCAACTGCTGAGCAAGGTAATAAAGGCGCGAAAGCCTTGTTAATCTTATCTGTTTCATAGCGAATCATGTTATAGTAGAGACAATGGAAACCGCACAAGTAGAAGATGCAAAAGAAATTTTGGCTGGGAAGGCGTATAATTGGCGCGACTGGTGCATATGCAGAGGACGTGATTGCTTGTACATCTGGTCGGACGCGGCAGCTTTGGAATTATCCAACGGATCGAATGGATGGTTCCGATTTATTCTGGATGGAAAATTAGCGACAATGTATTCGAGTGGATCTCCAGAGGGTGGCGCAGATACTTCAGGTGAGTTTTGCTATTATTCATCGATGATTGATACTCATCTCGCATGATTGCCCATATCACGAATCAGTATTAAATAAATATGAAAGCCGTTTAAGAAAAACGTAGTTGAAACATTTGCTCAGTACTTAGTCGTTCATGAAATAAGCATTAGTCCTGCTTTCCAATTTATTTTGATTACAAGCATGTGATATCATTTTAAATTGACTGATGGATGGGTTGACTTATAATATTCTGTTCAGTTTGATAACGAGTACGCCCTCCGTACGAATTGTATGTATAATTGAGTTACGGCTAATGGTTTATTTAATGACTTTTTTGATTTGCATTACCATCATTGTGTTATAACACAAGTGATTGTTGTTTTTGTTTTCTCCGATAGGCAAGGGTCGAGCAGCCGATTCCCATGCAACTGAAGGTAAGTGCTTTCATTTGTTTATTTAAGCTTTTATTATTAAAGCTTTCACTCCATTATTATTCTCATATAATATCTCATTGAATTAAGATCTTTGACGAATTTAAATGAATTTGTATTCAAAGCTCTTAATTTATCTCAGTTACTCATATTTTTCATACTAATTGAGTGAGAAATTATAAAATCTAACTAAATCAATAGATTGCAATATTAATGTTTATTTTATCTTTTATTGATTAGAAAATCGCGGGGAGTTTTTGGAGAAATTGCAACGAGCCAGAGCAGCCGTCAAAAACACTACCAATTCGCAGCCAATCTTATCCAAACCAGGACCTACACGACTAGTGGTTGGAAATTGGTCTTTAACATCACGCAAGGAAGCCGAATTGCATATTCACAACTCCGATGGCCAACAACAAGCTACAATTTTACGAGAAGATCTCCCTGGATTTATTTTCGAGTCAAATCGAGGAACGAAGCATTCATTTACTGCAGAAACCAGTCTAGGTAATTATATATCCTTGGAAAATCTGCATAGAAATAATTTCTAATGCTTGTTTTTAAATATTTAAGGTCCCGAATTTTCGGTTGGTTGGACAAGCAAACGAGGTAAACGACTTCGTTCGAAAACTGAAGCGACCAAGCAAAAAGTCAAGAACCTGGCGCAAAGTCTCTACGAGCAATATTTCAAAGCAGCTCAAGCCCAACCGCGTGGTGTTGTTGCCAAGCTGGGCAACATTGTTGCACACATCGAACGTGCCTGCCAGAAACAATGTACTTATGGGAATAATCGTGATGGGGGCAATTCCTGGCGTGAAATCCTTCGAAATGCTCTCGATGAATTGACGCAAATCCTGAAGGAAGACGGCGTGGTTAGCGCATATGAGCTGCACAGTTCTGGGTTGGTTCAAGCTTTGTTGTCACTGTTATCAACTAGCTACTGGGATCAAGGATTGAAATCGTCGAAGAGTAATAAATATCAGAAACAGCGAGTGCAAGTTTTCAAGAAATGCTTCGAGGAGCAGATCAACGAGGGACAAAATTCCATTCTTATTCTGGTTCATAAATTAATTTCGGTGCTCGAAAGCATTGAGAAATTGCCAGTATATTTGTATGATACACCTGGATCTGGTTATGGATTGCAAATTCTGACACGTCGATTGAGATTCCGACTGGAGAAAGCTCCTGGAGATAGCACACTTATTGATCGAACTGGCAGGGGTCTTAAAATGGAGCCGTTAAGTACAGTAGCGCAATTGGAGCGTTATTTATTGAAAATGGTAGCCAAACAATGGTACGACTTCGAAAGGAACACATTCCAGTTCTTAAAGAAGGTTAAAGATCCAAAATATCAGATATTCAAGCATTCGCATGACTTTGACGACAATGGTATTGTCTTCTTTATTGGCACGAATGGTCGTACTAGTTCAGAATGGGTGAATCCTGCCCAATATGGACTTGTAACAGTGACGAGTTCCGATGGTAGAAATCTACCATACGGTCGCGTTGAAGACATTCTGTCGCGCGATTCCTCAGCTCTAAACTGCCACACGAACGATGATAAAAAGTCGTGGTTCAGTATCGATCTGGGTCTGTATGTCATACCAACCAATTACACCTTGAGACATGCTCGAGGCTACGGCAGATCTGCTCTGCGTAATTGGCTATTCCAGATGTCTAGAGATGGCATTTCATGGACAACACTCTCCACACACACCGATGATACCATGTTAAATGAGCCTGGATCTACGTGGACTTGGCCAATTACAGTTCCAAGTGATGAGTATCAAGGATGGCGACATGTACGAATCCAACAAGCTGGTAAAAATGCTTCCGGCCAAACCCATTATTTGTCCCTCTCTGGTTTTGAAATTTATGGACAAGTAGTAGGAGTATGTGAGGACTTGAGTAAAGCTGCTAAGGAAGCTGACGCTCATTTAAAGAAACAACGCAAATTGCTAAAAACTCAGATGTTAAAGCATATTACTGTGGGTGCCAGAGTAATTCGAGGAATGGATTGGAAGTGGCGTGATCAAGATGGCATTCCTCAAGGAGAAGGCACCGTTACTGGTGAAATTCACAGTGGTTGGATTGATGTCACTTGGGATCATGGTGGATCGAATTCGTACAGAATGGGTGCTGAAGGCAAATATGATTTGCGCCTGTCTAACACGTACGAGGCAGAAGTACTAGCACAAAATAAACCAGGCACTAAGAAGGAAAAGGATAAGCAGAGCGTATTGACAAGTCGCAAGAGTAGCTCAACTCCCAGTTTGCCTGAAGCCACTGACGTTAAATCGGTTGCATCTACCGAACAAGCTGCTTCTGCTGATAATCTTGCAGCTAAACAAGCAGCCGAAACAATAGCTGAAAGTGTCCTATCTGTAGCACGAGCTGAAGCCAAGGCAATTGTCTCAGTAACATCTGAGAGCCAAGCAGCAAGCAACGATTCTGAGTTATCGGTAGTCGTTCACCCACTAAGAGATCCTATTCAGGATCTATCTGCTATCAATAACTCAAGTGATCTAGCTACAATTGTAGAATCTCTAGCTTTATCAGATACCAAACCTAGCAATGTAACTAAAAAGCAACATAGTTGCAATGAAGAAACTTCGAGCGCAGAAACACCCAGGGCAGCACCTTCAAATCTGAACAAAGCTCGTTCGAAGACAAGTCAGGTCGTAGCAGCTACCGCGCAAAGTTTTGCAGAAGCGTTGGATAAGATTCGTGAAGGCACCGATATTTTCCGAAATAATACCAATAATTTTCTTTCGGGCGAGTTGCTGAATTTGGGTGTTGGTAGCACACAGAATCCGAGTGCAATAAGTTCATCTCAACAAAACCCAGCCGTTAAGATTGCAGTGGATCCAGATGGAACAAAACGCAAGTCTGAAGAACCATCTGAGGAGTCATCAGTTACAAGTACAAATAATGCTAGAAATTGTCCAATTGTCGTAACAAATCCCATGAGTGTTAGCGTCCCGAATCTAACAACGGATGCAGGCAGTCAAATTGAACCGTCATCGACTGCTAGTTTGCTGGAAACATTTGCTGCATTAGCGCGTCGTCGAACTTTGGGTTCGGTGTCAACAACTTCTAATTCGAATGCGAATGCAAATAATGCTACCGGCATCACTACGAATGCTCAGAACAATGCTAATGCTAATTCTATTTATCCGCGTGGACCTAATTCTGTTACAAGTTTAGTGCGTCTAGCATTATCAAGTAATTTCCCTGGAGGTCTGCTTAGTACTGCTCAAAGTTATCCAAGCTTATCCACCAGTAACAATCCACAACCCTGTGGAATACCAACGACAACTGCAGCTGCGCAGGGACTGAGTCAGGCGTTAACCATGAGTTTAACTTCGACGAGTAGTGATAGTGAGCAGGTTTCTTTAGAAGACTTTTTGGAGTCGTGCAAGGCTCCCACTCTGTTGGCTGAAATGGATGACGATGAGGATATGGCAGAGGATGATGAAAACGACGACGAAGAGAACGAGGACGATGCTGACTATGAAGAAGTGATGGTGTCGCGAAATTTGCTCGCATTCATGGAGGAAGAATCCGGATACGAGTCACGACCCAGCAAGAGGCGTTCCTGGGATGACGAATTTGTCTTAAAGCGTCAATTCTCGGCCC
This sequence comes from Aleochara sp. GC000083, assembly GCA_030264555.1. Classification (NCBI taxonomy): domain Eukaryota; kingdom Metazoa; phylum Arthropoda; class Insecta; order Coleoptera; family Staphylinidae; genus Aleochara; species Aleochara sp. GC000083. The sequence continues at coordinate 24,050 of JARJDZ010000555.1, forward strand.
TCATTCCAGCCTTTGACCCACGACCTGGTCGGACGAATGTCAATCAGACAACTGATTTGGAGGTGCCAGCACCAGGACAAGTGGAAAGTGGCTGCAGCACTGAATTCGACCTGTTACCACAACCTCGATTACAATTAGTTTTACGAGGACCAAATTTACCTGGCATTCCCGATGTTGAAGTAGAATTAAATGACCCAACATGGACGATCTTTAAGGCTGTGCAGGAGTTGGTTCAACTTACCGAGCTGGGTTCTCGGCAAGAGAAGTTGCGACGTATTTGGGAACCAACTTATATGTAAGTATCCAGATGGAAAAGTTTTTTTGGTTATAAATGAATAATAATTATTTTTTGTAGGATTGTTTATAAGGAAGTTAAGGAGGATGGATCTTCAGAAGAAGACGGCCGTACAACACCAGTTGTAACTCTGTATTCTCGCAGTGGGAGTAGTTCTGTTGCTGGTACCACATTGTCGCCAAGCACACCAATACCTGGAACTCCATCAGTGTCAAGTTGCACCGTTGAAGATGTGCTTCAATTGCTGCGTCACTTATTCGTCATCACAACATCTAATGAAACTGCGGAAAGTAATCATCAATTTGACAAAATCGATATCTCCCCCGAAGAATTCACCAGCAAGAAAATTACAAACAAATTGCTACAGCAGATACAGGACCCATTGGTACTGCCCAGCTCCAGTCTGCCAGTTTGGTGCGAGGAATTGAATCATTCGTGTCCGTTCTTGTTCCCGTTCGAAACCCGTCAATTGTATTTCAATTGTACTGCGTTTGGTGCGTCCAGGAGTATTGTTTGGCTTCAGACTCAGCGAGATGTAACCATTGAGCGCCAACGCGCGCCAGGTCTATCGCCACGACGTGACGATCCTCACGAATTTCGAGTAGGAAGACTTAAGCACGAACGAGTGAAAGTACCACGTGGTGAATCACTGCTCGAGTGGGGAATGCAAGTGATGAAGCTGCACTGTGATCGTAAATCTATTCTGGAGGTAGAATTCCAGGGCGAAGAAGGTACTGGTTTGGGGCCCACATTGGAGTTCTACGCACTCATTGCGGCGGAACTACAACGACGCGACTTGCGGATGTGGATCTGCGACGATGACGATCCAATCAGCAATTCCGAAGCAAGTGTTGATCTGGGCGAAGGAGCAAAGCCGCCTGGCTTCTATGTTCGACGCGCGGATGGTTTGTTTCCAGCTCCTCTGCCGCAAAATTCGGATGTTTGTGATAAAGCTGTTAAGTACTTTTGGTTTTTGGGCGTGTTTCTCGCAAAAGTACTACAAGATAATAGACTGGTTGATCTGCCACTGTCGCAGAGTTTTCTTAAACTTATGTGCCACGGAGAAATTCAGAACACGGTTAATGAGCGAATTGGATTTCCAAGTTATACGAAACGATCAGGCGATGATGATATAATGACTTCTAGTTTAATTTCCGAGGAAAGCGAAAAGGAATTGGAGTTGGATCCTCCAAAGGTAACTTTCGAAGAGAAACGTGTTTGGTACAGTGGAATTCTAAGTCACGATGATTTTGCAAATGTTGATACGATAAGAGCAAACTTCATAAAACAAATTCAGGAACTCATCAAGCAGAAACAGATTATCATGCAGGATCATACGTTATCTGCGGAGGCAAAGGCGCATCAAATACAAAACCTCTGCTTGAATCATCCTTCGGGGCCGGTGATGCTTGAAGACTTGGCGTTGACTTTTACCTATGCACCTAGTTCATCAGTGTTCGGTTTTAATGCCGTTGATCTAGTGTCGAATGGAGCAGATATTGAGGTCAACATTGAAAATGTTGAAGAATATGTGGACCTCACCCTGTCATTTTGTTTGGATAAGGGTATCAATCGACAATTAGAAGCATTCCACAAGGGTTTCAATATGGTATTTCCCATGGAAAAACTATCTGCATTCAGCCCCGAAGAAATGCGTGTCATGTTGTGTGGTGACCAGAATCCTCAATGGTCAAGAGAAGATCTCCTTAACTACACCGAACCAAAATTGGGTTATAACAAAGACAGGTATTAGAATCTATTTATACTAAATTACAATAATACAACTTCTTTTATTTTCAGTCCTGGTTTCCTGAGGTTTGTTAATGTCTTACTAGAAATGTCACCGGAAGAACGTAAAGCATTCCTACAATTTACAACCGGATGTAGTTCATTACCACCCGGTGGATTAGCAAATTTATATCCTCGCCTGACCGTCGTGCGAAAAGTAGATGCAGGAGAGGGTTCATATCCATCTGTCAACACATGTGTGCATTATTTAAAATTACCTGATTATCCAACAGAAGACATTTTAAGAGAAAGACTGCTTGCCGCCACCAAGGAGAAAGGTTTTCATCTAAATTAATTAAAACTGAATTGGGTAAATCACCTGGTGGTTGATTATATGATATAATTATTAAAAGAAGGAAACGAATCTATAGTGAATGCTGTTTAAGTATTTTCGTGTAACTTATAATGCATAAAATCGATATATTATAAACAAAATATGAGAAATGAATTTATATTATAAGATACCAACTTTAGGTTTTTCTAATTCAAAGTAGATGCAATTTTATCTATTATACATATGAATTATCACAACAGTTATACATAGTAGTGAAGAGAATTGAAAAGAGTAATTAAGGCTTTCATATTATTTTCGATAGTTCTTAAAACTCAATATGACAACAAAAAATTGAAATGTATGTTATTCACGTACATATCGAATAACTTGAAATGCAGGATGCAACAAATGCTTACATGCGTATACATAAAAATAAATTCTTTAAATTTAAGCTGTATTGTGCACATTTGGTGCACCTTATATAATAGTCCAATATCCTTAATTGCAGTAGCGTTATTTATTAACGACCAATTTATGTTTTTACGTTTGAAGGTGACGTGTCATTTTCAATAATCATGTGATTGTTATTATTAAAATTAGAGTTATTACAATTAATTGTAAGTAGCAAACAAATTTAACTCGTCAATATTTAATCACAAACGATATCATCGTTTTCATTGCAGATTTACTTAGTTGACACTCCTTTGTCTCTTATAAACTATAAAGGATTAAAGTCTAGGATTTACTTGAAGGTTGGGCAAAAAATTAGTCCATTGATTGTGGGAAAAAGGCATATGTATATAATATATATGTATCTACTTTGATGTTAAGGTATATAATGTTATAATAATATATTTGCAAATATCCTATATAAACATTAGATGCCCGCACATGAAAGAAAAAATAAACTAATTGATGAAGTTCATTTCTTTTATTCTACAAACTAATAATGTAATTAACTTAAACTTTAATTATTGTAAACTAATCGCCAGAAAGCGAAAATTACAACTTTATTCCCTTGTGTATAGTCGGTCCGTTGTGGATTGGTTTTATGTACCACTTAGTCAAGTTTCTCACCGCGGGAGTAAAGTCCGACTTTACTCCCGCGGCGATCAAACCTTACTTCCACCGTGGAATGTAACGCCAGAGACGTTTGTCTCTGGCAACGCCATTTTTTTGTAAGTTCCTCTGAATGGAATGAAAGAGTATATCATTCCAGTAAGGGTAATAGGTAAACAAATTCTCATTATATTTTCTGTTATAAAGCCCATCTTTATTGTGGGAGTCTTGAAGCCATCATTGATTATTGTGAATTCCTGTGGAACTGCAAGTAACAAAATCTACTCTACTATAAGTTGGATGGTCATAAAGCACCAAACGCACAACACAATCACCAAATTGGTGGTGTAAGCTCAGTGATGTTGGAATTGGTGGGCTACTTGGGAGGTTTGGAAAACATTTTCAGATGGTATGGGATTTTGGAGCATTCTCATATGGTATTGTGTAACAATTTATTTCTATAAGTGAAGCAATATGTATTTATGTACTTTTATGGTAGAATCTTTGGAGTGATGTCTGGTAGGGTTTGCATAGCATCTTTGAGGTATTGTAATAACAATTTATTTCTATGATTATAATATGTAATAATGTATGTCATAAATTTTTCTGTTTTAGAATCTTCGATGCTTTGTTAGAGTCTGCTTTACAAATAAGAACTTCAAGGAGCCAATTGACATCTTGGACAATCGTGAATTGGTGTGAGAATCTGCTGCATGTTTCTAAGGTATTTGATAGAAAATTTATTCTTGTATATTTAATATGTGAAAATATATTATATTGTTACAGAATCTGAAAATATGGTTAGAGCATTTATCATATGTTGGATGAACAATGCAACATTGTACACTTTCAAGCAGTTGCTCATTGTTATCTATAGCAGCTGCAAGGGCTTAAGGTATTGTATAATTAATTAATTTGTATATATTTAATATTTGAATAAATACTCATTGATTTTATTATTACAGAATGGTGGATTTTTCAGCACATATTGAATGACTTCTAGAAGCATTTTATAGCAGTTTCCAAGTAATGTGTGCAACAGCTGTAACTTCTTGTGGTACTACTCTAAAAAGAATTCATCTCATGGTGAGTGTAATTTATATGTTCTTTGTTTTCTACGTTACCCGCTGCTGTATCGGTATGGCTTAAACTGTATTATATATTGAGTTCTCGAATTCCCAGCGGGCAATTGCAACTAGCGTAGTTATGATCACGGCTCATCTTGTAGAGCTGTTAATGCTCTTTTCGGTGATCGGTATAGTTTAATCGGGTTCGCTCTACCTCGCAGTCAGTCGCCGGATTTGTGTGGTTTAAGCGGCATTATATAGTCCAAAATGTCTGTAATTTTAGCAATACTTTATTTGTTTTCTGCACAACTCGATGTTGTACTGATATGATTTAAACATTTTCTATTGTTTTGCAATTAGGCAAGTTATTATCAGGCCCAACTTGTAGAGCGCTCTTCGGCTTAATAATTTCGCGTAGCTGTATCGGTGTACTTTAATCGGGACCGCTCGTCTTTGTTTGTTTACTTCGCAGTTGCCAGATTTGTATGTTTTTTAGAACGCATTAAATCA
>JARJDZ010000557.1:0-21618 GCA_030264555.1 Aleochara sp. GC000083
TGTGTCCTATGTAGCTTGCAGTTTCTACAGCATGTAATGTTTCCTATGTAGCTTGCAGTTTTCCCAGCATGTAATGTGTCCTATGTAGTTTGCGTTTTCCCCAGCATGTAATTGACACCCATCTCAACATGCTTGCAGGCCATGTAACTATAAAAATGATGAGGTACTTGATCACATATTGAGTATATATGATTGAATTATTTATAGAATACCTTAAACACCAGCAGGCAGTTGTTGCATAATTCACATGAAATTAATGCAAAATGTTGTATGTAGCTTGCAGTTTCCCCAGCATGTAATGGACACCCATCTCAACATGCTTGCAGGCCCTGTAATTATAAAAATGAGTTATTTGATTACATATTGAGTATATATGATTAAATTATTTATAGAATATCTTAAACACCAGGAGGCAGCTGTTGCAAAATTCATATGAAAACCAATGCAAAATGTCCTATGTAGCTTTAAGTTTCCCCAGCATGTAATGTGTCCTATGTAGCTTGCAGTTTCCCCAGCATGTAATGTGTCCTAAGTAACTTGCAGTTTCCCCAGCATGTAATGTGTCCTATGTATCTTGCAGTTTCCCCAGCATGTAATGTGTCCTATGTAGCTTGCAGTTTCCCCAGCATGTAATGTGTCCTATGTAGCTTGCAGCTTACAGTTTGTGTGTAGAAGAATTGATTTGTGGTTGTTGACTCAATTCCATGGAGTATATTGCAGCTTGAAGTCCCTCCATAGAGATAAAAACAATATTTGCAGATTCTGTAAACATAAAAATAATAAGTTATTTGTTAACACATTGAAGCAGAGTCAGGAGAATCCCAAGGAAAACTGATAAACCAGGTTTGACCAGGTTCCAGTAGGTTAGAACTAGCAGGCCACAGAAATGCACAAGTAGTGCAAATTATATGTATGCTTGATTATGGCTTATTTACAATTTGCTAATCTCTAACTGTGTACTTGCCTGAAGACTCTTGCCTTAATCACTCAGTGCATGCGTGTCGCGTTTGTTTTTACCGGGGTCGAAGTTCAATTTGTGGTTGTAATTATTCCCAGTTATTCCATCATTAGCTGATTCAAAATGGTGAGTGCCTGGTTAATGGACAGCAGTGAAGATGATCCTTCCTTGGAGCATCACCAATATCCACCAAAATATGTAACATTGGAGAATTTATTTAGTAGTACTGGTGTGGAATATTACTATGTTCGTATCACACTTACATGTTTTGATTTGAACTTCATAAAATCTTCTTTTTAGTTTAACCCAAAAGATGAAGACCAACTCATAGCCCTGAAAAATGAAAAGAAGTATACATTTGAGGATGAAATAACATGTTCAAAACAATGTATGCCTGATCTGGAAGACAAATTAAAGATATTTTATAAGGAACACTTACATACTGATGAGGAAATTCGATATGTCCTTGGTGGGTCAGGATATTTTGATGTTAGAGATCCAAATGACAAGTGGATTCGGATTAAAGTTGAAGTTGGTGATCTGCTCATTATTCCTAGCGGGATTTATCATCGATTCACCTTGGACACAAATGTACAAATTATGAAATGTTGATACAACTATTAATATGATAATTGAACCTAATTATTTCTAGAAATTCATACACGCTCGGCGATACTTCTTAGGGGAGCCAGTTTGGACACCACATAACAGGCCAGCTGACGACATGGAATGCCGGCAGGATTATTTAAATAAACTAAGGAGCAAACAATTTTCTTGAGCAAACATACTAGATTATACATTCTGATACAATGATAGATATTAAATGTTTTGTTATTAATTAATGATCAAGTCTCATCGTTTATATATTTATGTATAATACAATGTACATAAATTAACGCTATTATTAGATCAATTACAAGTAATGACAATCATTCTCAGAGTATACACACTTGGCATTGTAATTGATAACAGGTTTATGTTAAAGTAGGTGTTATATTGGTAAGGTCATTATTTGTCTTTAATAAGCATTACAGTAGGGTATTTGTTTGTTCTCTGGTAAGTTTGTGTCTTGTAGGTATGTACTTGTCATCATTTCACTTTAATAACATCATTGTATCTCAAGTAAAATAATAAATAACTATTAAAAATAGAATAGAAATGTAATGTATATGTTGTATAAAACCTAGAAAAAGTACATTTGGTTAATTCTGTATAATATATACAGAAGTTGTCTATGAACATGTAAGCTTGGTTTATAATGTGTCAACAATGTTTGGTTTTAGGTTTTCTTTATGTATACAATACGATTTTCTGTTTTTTTATTACATAATAACATTACACTAGAATGGTATTCTCCGTTTATAAAGCTTCTCCATTAATCCTCCGTATTATTGGCGTCTAAAATTAATGAATAAAAATGGAACGAAATGGAATTTATCGTGAACATAACCGACATCGTTCTAGTCTGTTGATCACATTTGTGTTATCTTTTTTTCATCTCTCGTTTGCCTGCGCTCGCGCTCGATTATATTAATTACTTACAACCGGAATTTTCCGCTATATACTTTATATAACATGTGTTAGTTATTCTTTACATGCATGCACGTCGTCATAACTTTGTTATGCATCATCTTCGTTTAGTAATGCTCAATTGTAAATAAGTATTTCATAATAATTGTGTCTACAAAGCAAGCAGCCGTCGGCGCTGCCTCAACAAACCTCTAACCAAAGAACAATAACTTGATTCGTAATACTTAAAATACCGTGGCATCCATAAAAGGGCCATCTTAGCACTAGAATATCCGATCTAAGGGGTTACTTGAGGAAAGTACCTTTCTAATCTATTAATACTAAATGCAGCTCTGCGGGCGACTAATGCCCCTAATTCAAATAAAATGGCAGCAAGTAACACCTTCTTCTCTCTTTACACGTCACCTCATCGTATCTGCTAATAGCTAGTAATATCAGTTAAAATATATCGAATTAAAATATATAAAATTTCCTCCTAAAATTATCTGACTTGGGTGTTGACTGCGAAATGAAAACGTGAGTCAATACGTTACGAAATTGGCGTGTACCTCGCGAACGCAACTGCCAAATTATTAAAATCGAAAATACTTAATCAATACTTTACCTGAATTAACCGCTTAAAACCGTCGTGCAAGTGAAAGAGACATTTTCACGGATACCACATGTTTGCGATACATACACACACACGACAAACAGATCCCCATATACACTGTATATTATATGTATATGACTGACCTTTGCAATGTTTGCCCCTCGAAATCCACCCTGCTGGCTGGGTATTCCAATGTTAGAATATGATCCTCGCAGGATTTGCTGAGAACGACGAAACCTCTTGTCGTCACTCTGGAATGGACCGCGACGCGAGAGAGGTAGATTACGACTGATTTACAGCGTGTACCTGACCAGTTCCAGTAGCATCGCTGTTGCCCTTTCCATTGTTGAATGATCAGGATCGTGTTATTTCATCCGGATGCGATGCACCACCTCGTGCAATGCGAAGTAGATTATTGAATTCCACTTCTAATACTTGTCTTGCCTACAGGGAGAATGTTTTTAGTCTAAACACTTTTACACAGCACACAGTTCATGAAACCAAACTCACAATCAGAAAAATGGCCGCTCTGACAGTACGTTTTTTGTTAACAACAAACTAGGGTGTTTTTTTATATTAGGTTGGACAACCTGTCAAACTAACATCCCCCTAGACCACTATTAATTTAAAATTTAAATGAATTACAATTAAAAATTAAATATGATTCCCTAGAAATTGATGGATGAATGATAAATAATCATTTGCAGAATTTACCGTTTTATCATTCAACAATAATTCCTACCTTTATGCAATGGTTTAAATCATATACATTGCATATTACTTTTTAACTTTGTCAATCTTGTGAATGCAATGTTAAAGTTTGGTTTTATGAACTTAAAAAAAAGTTTGACTTACTTGAGTGTTTTGAGTTGGAATTTGCAATGCTAACGCCATGCTGTTAGCATCGAAATTGTCATCTAAGGCCAACAAAGCACCATGAAGACCAGATTCTAATAAATTATTACCGTATTCCTACAAAAATTAACGACAATTTTAAAAGTTCTCAAAATGCAAATGAACAAACCTTTAAGCCGATCGATGAAACCCAACGGATGATTCGCTCATTGCTCCACACTAAAACGTCACAAATAGTATTTTCGCAATTCTTCCTTCTTTCCTCCAATGCGTGTCGATCGTAATTTATTCGCTTTAAACACTGAATGCCAAATTGCAAACTCGTTCTGCAAAACCAATGCAGGAATTATTATCTTTGATATCGTAATAATTGCAAAGGACGAAACTCACCTATGGAAACTATCAACCATCTTAAGCTGGCCTCGAAGATCCTTCTTGTTGAGATGATCCAGCATGCGCGCATCGACTAAGCATTCCATAAACGTGGTTCTATATTGTGGAAGTCCGAGAGCCGGCAGCCAGGAATTGCCAATCCATTCGTGGTTCATGTCCCCAAAGGCCAATGTGGTGCGAGACGTCTTTGGTGCACTTGGTGATGTGAGCGAGACCATCTCCTGAATCGCCAAGCGCAGTTTCAGTCGATGCAACGGATTGCTGATGCCGATCTCGCGCTGAATCTCGGTATCGCTGAGCGCGCTCATGATGGCGCCGGATTTCACATTCGCACGGCATGCGGCCACATACCACGCGGGCATTCCCACCCACAATTCCAGCCAGGCGACTATTGTCGGCCCATTCCAGAGCGCAAACGGCGTGCCAGCCTTCATCGCCTCAGCGAGGAGTTCGTGTCTGTAGTCTCGTTCTCTGCGCAACAAAACAACATTGAAGACGTACAACTTATAAGACAATAATGAACAATTACATATACTTTTTCTTTTGCCGTCTGTCGAAGTCGCCCTTCTGTCCCATCTGACCCATCTTGCCTGATATGCTCATCGAATCACTAAGCTCCCCATCAGTCAGCCCAATTCCTGCCTGACTTAAACTAAGGTTGCTATCGCTTATTTCTTTTCCTTTTACCTAAAAATTAAAGCATGTTAATGTCGTGTTTTGATGATTTGGATGACTTACTTTGTCCTTCTTGCTGAAAAATCTACCTAAGGATGATTTGATGCCCTTCTTCTTTTGAGCTGCTGCTGCAGCTGCGGCCGCTGCAGCAGAAACGTCTCTTGGCATTCCACTCATCGTATTTTTGTGCAAACTCTCCTGGCTGCTGTGACGAGAAGATAATGGTGATGGGGGTGTCTGTCCCTGCCTAAACACACTGTTCTACTCTAATCTAATCTCTAACAAGCGACAAGTAGAAAAAACCCAGAAAGCAGCAGTGATTTGAAGGACGAACGAGGATAACTCATCATGCGTTAAGAATACAAAAGTTATCTTCGGGGATGAACTAATAAGGTTGAAATTTTTATTTGAGAAACTCAAATAAAGATTTGGAACTCATATATGAAGAAATATCTGAAGTTTAAAAGTACCAGCTTATAAATTTTTAAATTATAACTTCTTTAAGAAGCCCTTCTTAGACAAAAGTGTAAACTCTAGATATTTCTTCTTCCAGATTCAAACTGAAGATTGAATAATTGTTTGAAACAACACGATGAGCTGACAAAACAAATGAAGCATCTACCAGACTTGAAAAATAGTGCATGGAATCAATGCAGTGAGTAAAAAACTTAAAGATTTGGTCAATAAAACATGTAATAACCTGTACATGGCAACTCCTGGGGGAAATCCACTGGCGCCCGTTCGTCTGCACAGTTATTCGCGAAGAGTTAGTATTGCAGTGTGTGTTAAGGTGGATTAGATGATTCGGATTTTAGTAGAAATGTTTCATACCTTCTAAGCTCCTCCTGACTGTGCGCCAAAGCTTGTGCAACGCGTTCCAAACGCATAGATCTTGCGGTCAACGGCGATGCACCACCTCCGCTGTTGTTGTCGGCCATCAGCATCTCCTCGCGCGACATTTCCGAGCTGATGGGCGCCAGCTGCAGCTGCACAGAAAGTTTCATTAGTAATTAGCCGATCGAAATCGGGGAAACACAAGGACAACGAATGCAAGAATCGAACAATAAGCATGCAGCATGTGATTGATCTTGATGATTGGTTGGATGGTGTCTGAGTTGTGAAAGCCATACCGTTTATAATGTACGCATTCGACAAATAATGAGCAACGAATCAAATAAATAGCGGTTTGATGTATCCGTTGGTACGGTTCGATTGCGAGCTGTGAGGGAGGTATGATGACAAACCTGACTATTCGGTAGAGACTCGGACAATGCGCCTGGGCTCATGATGCTATGATATTGATGCAAATGCGCCGGTGACATTGAGGCAGGGGCCTTATTTAAGAATCGTGATTATTCATCCATTCGACGCGCACAAATTGCGAGGCGTCCGGCAAATATGTTCGATGTATTAAAATATGATTTGTGCGGGCAAATCATGCATCAAATGATGATTATTCGCACGTATAATACAGATTTCGCAAGAATTTTCAACAATTCCCAAATTAAATCTGTATTATACGTTTCAATTGATGATTTGATGAAGATCATAATAACAAACAATGATTTTCTATCGACTATTCTATGTGAAATTCGTTTGGATGGATGCAGAAACTTACCGTATGATATTTATGCATGTAATCTCTCTGTGGTGAATGGTGACTTTTGGGCGTTGAACGTCCACTAACAGGGGGACTCTGTCGCTCCAGGCTGCGACCACGAGCCAAAAGATTCATGTGCTCCATGCTGCCGACTCGTGATTCGAGCTCCTCAGCTCTGGCTTCCGTCGTCTGCTTCTCCTCCTGAATGAGCCGAATCTCGTTATTAATAGCATCCAGCTGCTCCTGCAGCATCATCGCTAGCGTCTGCGCGTCGGTGTGGCCGGAGGGCGAGAGCATGTCGGCCGTGCTGAAGAGGCTCTCGTTATCGTCGCATTCGGCGTCGCTGGAGACGTCGAACGCCTGCTGCACGTTAGCGAGCACGTGTGCCTGCTGCAGTTTCTCCCATTCTTGCTCGGCCATGGAGCGCGCCGCAAAGGACATCTTGTTGGGGTCCTCTTCGATGGGCGTGCGCGTTTTATTCGCGCGACGCGGCAACGAGTGCGTGTCGAAGCTGGAATGGCTAGCGCTACGCGAGAACGAGCTCGGATCGACAGCGTTCGGCGAAAGACTGCGCGTCAAAGCGTCCGTTTGTTGGATGTTGTAGGCGATCTCCTGCTGGAGCATCTGTCGCTTCACGTTGTCGATCTCCAGGCGCGACTTGCCCAATTCTTTCATGATCTCCGCCTTTTGCATTTCGATCTCCTCCATGTACTTGCGGGTCTTCTCCAGCTCCTGCGTGAGGCTGTTCTTCTCCTCGAGCGCGTGCATGCGCTCCTTCAGGTGCACCTGGAGGCGGTCGTTCGACTCGGAGAGCAGTTTGTCGACGGTCGTCGAGAGGCGCGTGTTGTGGTCCTCGTTCATCTTGAGTCTTTGGTTAAGGCGGACGAGCTCGGCGTTTTTCTCCTCCAAGCTCGCCTCCAATCTTTGTATTCTATCCTCAGCCGATCCATGACGTTCTTGTGCCTGTTAACATCGCAATTTTCAATTAATATCATTTAAATATTACACATAACTTACAAATAACAATTTCATGCCAAACTTACAAAGTACAATAATACTAACAATTAATAACGCATCACAAACTTTGGTTAACATTTAACAATGAACAAAAAAATACGTTTACAGTAAAGATGCGCTATTAATTCGGATTAAACTAAACTAATTCATGCAAAGTGGGGCACGGCCAAGGCTCACTTCTATTTCAAGCATTGCATTTGAATGAAATTCTATCATTTTCAATCAATCAATAATTAGTTTCAATATGATTAATACAAGTAATTTGTTCAATATGTGATACATTCAAATATTAGTCTTGTAATTTGGACAACAATCGTTCTGGAAAATTCTACTCAACTACTCAACATCTCTAAAGGATTTATAATCATCATATTACTCATGATTTCGATCTAATTTTTTTGGAGCACTTTACCGTCATTCTACTCTAACACATAAAGCCAACATTTTTATGGTTCCCATCATCAAATGTTTTTCATTAAATGCTAGACAAGACGACAAAGAAACAAGTTTGCAACTACCACTTATAAATATACATAGAAGTTAGGAAGAAAGTCGTTTAATTATGTTCTTGGTTGCTTTCGTATGTGGTGTAATATAGCGGGAAATTAAAGCGGACCAGAAAATTGTAATGCTACCACAGTTTGCACCAGAAAAGCTACAATAAAGAGTTTCTTGCTTCATTTATATACACTTGTAAGAGATTTGGCAAAACGCCATTGCGAGCGTTCAAGAGAGAAGAAGAAGAGCAGGACATATTACAGTAAATTTGCAAGATTGTCAGAGAGTTTAAACGAAATGTGGTGACACGCAAGTGGAGAGATTTCGAAAAAGTGCTCGGTTTGCAATGTTGGAAATGTGTACACATCGAACAAATATTGCACGTTTGTAGAAATTGTAGCACATTGAAAATCATAGAACTATAGAGAGAAGGAAATCTAGAATTTATATTAAAAGTGAGCGTTGGAGTGCGTACCTGGCTTCTCACCTGCGTCAGCGCCTCCATGCGCTGCTTCAGCTGCTCCTCCATCTCTGGTAACTTGGAATACTGCGCCAATTTCTGCTCGGCGAGTTCGAGCTTCTCTTGAATCGCAGCAATCTTCTCCTCTTGCAGCTACAATGCGACGTGAATTAATTAAATTTGCCAACGCGTGTAGCGCTTGTTATTAATGATCGAAATGTACCTTAAGCTGCGCCTCCTTGTGCTGCAATTCCTGCTCCAGCTTTTCGTTCAGATCGTGCAACGAAGTGGATTCGCGCTGCGCGCTGAGATAACGTTTCTCGAGCGTCGCGATGCGTTCCTCCTGATCTTCCTTTTGCGCGACATTTTCGCGCAAATCGCGCTGCAGTTTGGAGTTGGAGTCTTGCGCCTTCAGCAGCTCCTTCTGCGTCTTCGCCAGGTTCTCCTCCAGCTCGCTGACGCGGTTCGTCATCTCAGCGACGCGTCGCTGCCACGTGCTGATCTCGCCAGTCTACGAAAGAGACGAAAATTTTAGGTATTTGGTCAAATTGGATTTGTATCGTTGTTGCGCTACGAACGAGGATTTACCTGCTGTTCGAGGGCCGTCTGAAGGTCGGCGATGCGCGCCGCACTATCGGTCTCCGCATCGACCCCACCGTTTGTCAGTCGTGGCTTTCCACCAGCCTAGAGTACGAACACATAACATGCCACATCACGACATCCAGGTCAAATCTCAGTGCATGCAAGTTTGGGCAAATAGAGGCGAAGAAGTTTCGCACATATTAGAAAAATAGAAGGGTGGTTAAGATGAAATGACATGCCTGAAGCATTTTGGGCGAAAGATGTTCACCTGGGGGAAGGTTTGGTGGTCGTTTTCGTGGGTGATTAATTAATTACCTTATGCGAATTGTTCGTCACTTGGTCCCCGATTTCAATCTGGCCGTTCTCTTTTGGTTTATCTTCTACAGCAGGTACGTTCGAGGGTGGGCCCCCAAGTTTATATTGTTGCAACTACAAGATAATCAATATTAGCAATGTACTTCAAGTTTTAAATATTTACTTACTTCTTCTTTGGTTAATGCTAATTCATCTTCTAACGACGAATTTCGTTCTAATGCTACTCGCAGCCTTTCTCGGACCTGAAACCATTTTGGGATGAACATCAAGGTCGCTAGTGAAACAAACAAGTAAGTTACCTTTTCATCCAGGGCTTTGTGATGTTCGAATAGACTTTTCAGCGCTTTGAGAACTTCCACCTCGCTGGAAACTCCCGACTGGGCAGCTGCCTGTCGTTTCACCACTGTCATCCTTAAGGATCGCTCGTGTCTGGATACCAGACATTCTAAATGTTCCAATAGCAACTGAAAATAAAATTCAAATTACATAATGTTCCATAACAATCCCAAGCAATGTTTTTGAATGTAGGATGAAAGTATAAAGAGGTATATTTGGTAGAAACAGGTAGAATCGAACCGGAAATCGGGTTGGGTAAATAAGGGAGATATTCAATAATGCGTGAAACTCAATCATTTTGTACCCTCCTCTTTCGTTGAAGTTATTTGTAGACTTGGAGATTTCGCAACGAAATCCAGCCTCGAAAATATTTACTCAAGAGTGAAATTTCTGTGCAGGTGATAAATTGAATAACGATTTTGCTAAATTTTGCGTTCAAGATACAAATTGTTTCTAAGTTGGTTTTTCTACTGACTTGTCTTGATGTTGCATGTCGTCTTATCTCACAGAGGTCTATTGGTCGTTTAATTTGCTCCTTCCAAGCGTGAATAGTCTTAACAAACGTCTTAGAATAGTATGCAACATCGAGGAGGAAAAACGGTTTGTATATGAGCCGGAAAGGGATCTAATCTCGAGCACGAAAGACTGGGAAATGAATGTACTTGTGAGGATTACGTAAGCGAATCCTGCTGAAGTTGAAAGAGGGTTCACCAAGAAGCTATATGCGGTTCAATAAATTTTATAAGCCCCCCCAAACTTCGGTTTATTTTGTGCGAATACCTTTCCCCTCAGCCGACTGTAAGTAATATCCGAATTTCGGCGTGTTCAGCATTGAATTTAAGAAATGCTCCTTCTCGAACAGTTCAATGCGTTAATCATTAATATCCCGGCGACACTTATGTGCTGCTGGCAGGAGCCATATGCGTTCAAGGGGCTGTTTTTGAGCGGTCCTCCGAACATGGATTTTCAGTCGTCCTTTACTCATTTTTTTGACACGCCTTCCTGCGAACCCTTTTGCCCCATTGTAGGATGATGTATTGGACGAACCTTTAAAAATCCATTCGCCACTTTCCATCCTTTCGCCCCCCATTTTCCTGCTGTTCATAACCATAGTAAATATTGCATTCCGGGGAATCGGGGGGAAACTGGTTACGTTGAAACCTCTCAAACTGATATTAATTTTTGGACGTGCTCGCATGTAAAAGGTTACTTTCAAGGGGGGAAAATGTCGGACGCACGCCTGCAAAACGAGAGGGGTTTTCCCCTCAAACTGCATAAATTGCCTGCCGCCAAATATATTTTAATATCGATGGATGTCTCCATATAAATTCGGTGCAAAATGAAAATTTATATATGCATCCATGGGGGTTGAAGCGTCTTCCTAATGCGTCGAGGATATTATCCTGATAGCCCGAATGACAAAAATGTGGAAAGTTTTTAAGTGCCGGCACCGCGTTCATACAGATAGATGATGAAGAGGAAAATAAAATTCCCAACTTGCGCAAATTCTTTCCGGGTAAACGACGCTTCTAAGAATAAAGTTCGGGCGCGCTAGCAAAACGCAAAGCGTGCACTCTCCACTTCATATTTAATCATCGCATTTCCGCGCTTTTCGCCGGCAAATTACTTTATGACGTATGAATATTATGGATTTTCTTTAACTTACTCGCACGTTCGTAAAATTGTTGCCGTTTGGGTGTGAATAATGGCAAGGTAGCAAGCGAAGCGTGCGATTTTTGCGATCCAATGAACTTCCTGGTAGCAAGACCCATCTTCATGCTTCAGG
The DNA here is from genome assembly GCA_030264555.1 of Aleochara sp. GC000083. NCBI lineage: Eukaryota > Metazoa > Arthropoda > Insecta > Coleoptera > Staphylinidae > Aleochara > Aleochara sp. GC000083. Next base: position 11,598 of record JARJDZ010000557.1, read on the forward strand.
TGTCTTCCAATAAATACCCGACGACAACAAAGCGCACGTTGTTATCGCACGCCGTAAGTGGAGCAGGGCGTTGTAAATTTCGTCGAACTTGCACATCAAGATGCATTCATCCACGACTTGCCCTGAATTCTAGAGAGCTTTTCCTATGTGGCTACGATATATTATGCGGATATCTAATGGCTGTACATAATCTTAATTAATATGCAAGCGAATCCTTCAGATTGTAATCAGTGATAGCCATCAGTCTCCACGTTTGACGAGCATGTTCTGCATTTGAGAGGAAGGAAATCATCATGTTATCGATGATGGCGCTGTTGTTCCCAGCTATAAAAGCCAATTTTTATTCAAAACTTCACAAGTTTCAGATTTGCAAGGCTATTTTCTGGATGGACTTTCAGAAAATGCAATATAATCATGTTAGCATTAATGTTAATGCATTAATTAGACTGAGAAATAGTGTTGAAATAAGGAACAATTTTTAGTTCCAATTTTGGCCACCTACATAATTTCTTGTTAAATTATTTGTCCTGCTAATTGATTTTGCAATCACGAATAGCCATCAACATTTCACAGCTCAAAATTGCATTATCATGAAATTCATTACATTATTAAATCAACCCCTGTGATTTTAATATAATAATATTGTAACTACATTAACACAACGAGTTGTTCAACGAATTCAGTAAATTAACAAATTCATCAAATTAAATGGCATGTCAGCTGCTAATTAATAAACGGCATAACTCACTTCTAGTTCTAGAATTTTAGCCAGTCCTGAGATTTAACTTAATTTCCACGATTTTCCTCGCAAATTAAATCCTAAAATCCCAACTAATTAACTGGCTGGTAAAATCAAGTAAGGACGTAATCAAATTGCAAGTTTTCATGTAGAGAATGCTGCTTGGAAAATGCAAAAAATATTTCAACGAAATTACAAACGAAAGCAATTTATAGTGCGAACGCAGTCAATAAATATTTCCGGCTGAGATTTATATTTATTTGATATGAACCTCATTTTCCATAATTCTTCGCTGGGAGCAGAAGAAGTAATACAAGGCGAGTGTGAGGGGCAGCATTCCGGAGTAATTTCACGCGTTGAATTATTTAACGCGCTGCATCCGCCATCGCCATATCGATTCCTGTCTCTTATGCTTAGGACTTATTTTTTGTTTGGCCCTTCGCTTCAATATGTGATGCGCAGGATGTTACGAGTCCTCTCTCTTTCGACGCGAAACTGGGGCTGGAGAAGATTTGCGCACACGGAATATAAAGCAGGGACCAGGTCCCAGAAGTGTGTGCAACTCTTCGCGAGCGATGCAAGTGGGCCCAGGGAGGAATTATGAAAATATATCTGCCTGGGGGGAGTTATTTGTGATCGACATCAAAGATGGCAACGATTTCGAATAACTAAGTAAAATGCAGATGCAAAATTAAATAATAATCCTGTAGATTTGTTGTGAATGTATCTACCATCTCCATGTTCAAAGAGAGTCTTCGAGCTCACAATCAGTTTGGAAAATGCAGAGTTGTTGAACGAAGGAGGAGTGATTGGAAAAATATACAATTGGATGCATTAAGAAGACTTGAGATGATAAGAGAACTTACCCTTGTATTATTTCTTTCTGCTTTCAGTTCAGAGATCTCCTCCTCGCGCTCGAGTAGCTGTTCACGGGAGCAGTTCAATTCCTTGGTGAGGGTTGCAAACTCCTGCAAATGAAAAATCACATAATTAGTTTCAAAGTTCAAAAGGCCATTTTCTGTGGGTGTAGAAGGGTTGGGGAACAAAATATTGTGCATATTCCTTGTGAATTCACACAAAATGATAACATTGTGGGCTGACTAATGAATTACAGAAATAATAAATGGAAGCTGGACAAATGCTCAAAGCAGAGCGAAGGCCTTATAATGGATATAATAACATAGGAAACTTACTTGAATTGAATCGTTTCGCTCAATGATATAAATCTTTGTTTGAAATTGTGTATTATTTATGAAATATATGCCCAGAAAGACAACAATAAACATTTATGTCCATTAAAACGCACAGAATAGAAACCCTAATAAGACACCAACTAAATGGGTGAAATTTCATAGGTTATGTTGTAATCATGGTTTGAACGTGAAAGAAGACATTTATCTCATTCTGCGCGATAAAATAATGATGGAATAATAAATGGAACAGATTTAATTACTGAAATTATGTTACCTTTGGAATTCACTCTAGATTTCACTATCAAACACAAATTTCGTGAAATTGCACAAATTTTTGCAGATTAACTTGGCATCGCTAACGTGGCTCCCTCTGCATTCATACGAGGCAGTATGTGGCTCCCTCTACAGTCATTTGAAGTTGCATGACCTTCAAATGACATCTGTCAAATTTATCTTGCGGGAATAAAGTTGAACATTACTCCCGCCGCACTTTTAGTACTCAATTATGCCGTTGCAAAATGAGGGCCATTAATTAAACTCATCAAACAAATAGCGCAATAATTAATATTAATGAAATGGGCGCCTCTCGCATAAACCACACGGCAGGCAATCATGTCGCGTCAAATGAATGCATGCTTGCATAAATTTGTACGCCTCGCAGCGGCTTTTAGGCGACGAAATTGCAAATATTCGGGTATTGACTTGTGCCAATGTTGCATTCCAATGGGGAAACCGAATGATTTATACGAGGCGCATAATTCACTTCGGTCCACATTGAATCATATCTGAACATTGGGCAAAAGCGACAGCAAGCAGGCCATTTATTAATCGAATAAGGGAAGCGCTTGATTAATTTCACACCCAAGCTTCAATGTTACCAATTAGTCCTCAACTGATCTCAAAGATAATAAACATTGGCTCAATGTATTGACTGGAAAAGTGCAGTTAGAGAAGAGTCTATCATGTAAAAAACATTAGCAGAAGATTTGTGAGGATGTGCTAATGATTTGCCAAATAAAATTACACTCGATGGCGCGAAATTGCATGAGCGCATTCCCTGGAAGCTGAAGTAGTGCTAATGATTGCGAGCAGCCGGGGTAATAAAATGCGTAGAAGCCACTCGAGGAGAATTACTCGACAAATAGCCAACGCCGTTTCTAGCCGCGTTGGAAAAACGTGAAAAGCGCACTGGAAAAAGTGGGAAAGTAGGCGGAAAAGCCACCTAACAACAAGCCGAGTGCGGCTCGAGCTATTCAAAATAGCTGTAATAATGTGCGCAACCGAGCGCATTGCAAACCGAGCGGGACATGAGGCTGCTGCATTTATCCATAAGCGGGTAAATAATATCGGCCCGCATGGGTGCACCCCGAGGGGCCATAACGTCCCAATGAGCAACAATGCGCACGCATGTAAGTTTTCTTCAATTGCGCTCGCAATTGTGCGCCGTTTTGTTCGTGCGCTACTCGCGTGCGGTTCCATTTATTTGACATTCTTTAGAGACAATTCAATTGCGATTCTGATATGCGCGCAAATAAATGTGCATAATAGGCTCGCACAAAAACCCTCGCATTGTTTGTCCGCTTCAGGATGCAATTGACGTCGAAATTATTTTCATTGTTGAACAGGAGAGTGCATGCACTTCCAGGAATCCTTTCATATTCCTGATACAACAGTTACTTGTATTTTCATCTCAAATGTATTTAAATTTAAAACTTTAAAGAAAAATCTTGTCACAGAGTTTCATTATGTACTTAACAAGATGTTATCCAATAATTTGTGAATACTTTTAATAGTTTTAATGTAAATATTTAAAAATAAATAGAAAATGGTTAATAACTGTTCGATCCACAAGCTACCATCAAGTTACTAACTGCGAAAGTAATTCTTCATGAATTCACCAAGAGCGAATAAGTTTCAATCCAACAAATACTCAAGTAAATGTTGGATTATAATCAATAAATTCAACTTGCAGCATTTTTTGCTGTTAATAAAGCTTAGTCAATTACCAGACCAGGAATGTGATCAAGTATCCTCATCCATATTCATTTCGAAGCAAAACTTGTTTGTTCTTCCATTACTCAACAAGCTCCCAATGTCTACCTTCACGTTGAGGATGAAATTCAAACAGCAATAGGTATTTGAACAAAGTCGAGTGAGCATGTTAACAAATAATCGTGGCGCTGCTTGCAGACTGCACGCACAAGTCGAGAGACATTCGAGCAAAATGCGCGCCACCCTCGCCATCGCAATAACGTGCAGTCATTAGAATTTATATTGGCTGATTTTCATATTTAAACAACTTGCGGCAGACATACGATACGAGTACGGCGAGCTGGCCATCAGCCTGCTGAATGGCGTTATGCTGGAAAGGATCTCCCAATAATTTCCCAGCCGCAATGGGGAACGCGTGCAATCCCATCCTCAAACTCTGGAAGGTATTATGTATGTTTGACTTGTTTCATCATTATTGTTGGCCTCGATTTTCCACTCGTTATAATTAAAGAAGGACATGCGTTTAATTGTGATGAGCCGAGAAATTTGAATATAGAAGAAATCTGACTGGAAAACTAATAAAAGTTTTGTTCAAGTTTGGTTCTGGAAAGTTCTGATATTGGTTTTTCTAAAAGTTCGCAAAAGTTGACTCAAAGACAAAGAATGTTTTGGAAAGAAAGGAATAGTTTGATTCCAAGTTCAATTCTTAGTTTTCAGAAAGTTTGTGAACCTTTTAAAGTTTCAAAGATACATATTCAACAAAAATTGCCCTAAACAACAAAGAAATTATATTTGCAAATTCTGAACTGTGACCTTATATGAAAATCCATATTGATACATCGGGAAATAGTGAATTGAAAAACGAAATACATTTATACAAACAACCAACATCGAAACGAATACCTGACAGGAAAATTCGCATTCAAAGTATTCCCATTTGGTTGACAGGAAGATCTGGCTGAAAATTGAGGTTCCAGGATAAGATATCAACGTGACATCGACAACCAAACGCGATTTAAAGTCTGGGAAGCAATAAAACTTGGTCGATACTCGAATTTGACACGTTTACGCATAAAACCCATGATTTACCTTAACTTTCTGGAAACTTCATGAAAGTTCTTCATCAAGCAACGATTTTGGTATCTTCATTCCACCCAAACCTCATTCATTTACACCCTCCAAGCTTCCAGATTGAACCCCTACAATTAATTATCAAACAGCAATTCAATTTGGTTAAAAAACCATCTCCCAATGGTTTGAGCAACCAACGCGTCTATAAAACAAGCTGTTTTATACATTTTTATGCTCTCATATATTTTTTTCTTGTTTGGCGATGTAGTCCTTGGTACATAACGAAGAGGTTGCGAACGGCATGAAGTGAGATTAATGGTTGAAGCATCGAACGGGTCGAGATTGATTTGAATTGCCTTCAATACACCTTTATCAATTCGTGAAGTGGTGGAATCTTGTACGGGATCAAATCGATTTTTTCCCGCTTGTTCCAGATGGTCGACAAGTTCCACGAGGTCATTTCCGGTTCGAGGATTGCGATGCGAAACGTGATCTATCGTCTTTGACGGTCAGCACTTAAGTCGGACGTAATATGATCCTACTCAATCGGTTGTAATTTGTGTCAGATAATAAACTCGAGGGTGGAAATGGCTGATCCTGGATATCTGATACGCATCCCGGGTTTTATTTTGATCCAAACAGAAGGAATTTATTTATATTTGGTCGTCCTACAGACAGCAATAAATAAAATACAAGATGTTTTCATCTTTGTATCCAAGAATTTATTAAAGATCTGAAATCTATCTACGAAAAGATGAGAAAAAAAATTTATCATTGGGGGATTGAAATCCATCAACGAATATCAAAGAATGAAAATGTCCAAAATTGAAAAAAATGCCCAACTTTTTGATTGATAAAATTATCTTAAAATACATTTTTGTTGTTACCAATCAACTTTTCAATTCAAGTCTTAAAGAAAAGTTTCAAAAGAAGATAATTTCTGTATGGGTTTAATAATGCATTACAACCAGCAGGAATATTGAACCGAAATGGACAAAAGGCCGGAAGTAACTTTCCATGTCCGAAAGCTTTGTGTTGCATTGGAAGAGCTTTCGGGATGTCCGAGGCCACTCAATTCGGAATTTCAGCATGAACGAACCTAATTGGGCTCTAATTAAGCCCGGATTTTTTATTCATGCGTTTCGAAAATCTAGTTCAACTACCAGTGTTGCATACGAAATGTACTGTAGTTCAATCACTAATTGACAATCTACTTTAATTAATTTTCGTTTTTCCCTCTCAAAATTTTTTTAGTTGGTGGTAATTATCATCGGGTGCATCCATGAATTTTCATTTCCAAGGCAATGAAATTAATCAGTGTAATATGGAGGAAGGAAATCTTTTCGGAGCATTTTGAAGAATTGTTATGGCGCAACATTTACGACATCGTATAATTCGCCGAGATAAATTAACGGCGTAAAACGCCATTTCCGAATCGCAATAAATTATTGCATTCAGCTTCGATATGGACGCATCCTAATAACTACTTAATGACGGCACTAAATTTGCGCAGGGCGCGTTTGCATCCCCTAATCCCATTATTTTTCATCGCGGTTAACAAATATTTTTTTCCTTCAGCCACTCGATAATTAGTGCCATAAATCAATTTGGCAACTGTTTCGATGGGGGGTTTATTTAATTAATCACAAAATTGAATCCTAACTATATCTAAATATAGTATTTAAAAATTTCCCATGTTTGCAATTTTTACTAAAAACTTCTGGTGACTTTTTGCGAATTTTTTTTAAGTAAGTATGGGAAAAATTGTAATGATTTATAAGAAATCTCTAAACGTTGAAAATACACAAAGATATTAACATGAAGAAACATTCGGGGTGAGATTCGAACATGGTAACAACTGAAACGAATTCGAGAGGCTTCAAGTTTCTTCAACAACTGTCTTTGAGTTGCGAATTTAACGAACATCGACATTAATAATGCATTAAGTTGCTAACATATACCATGTACATTTCGTTGCCTCCCACATATCAGGGATTCTCTTTCGTCGCCCACGCAATCTGAGATGGGGCCATAAGAAATTTGCATTTCGTGACAACCATGCAAATTTTCCACAAAACCCCCAAAAATCCGAAAATTTCCCCATTCCAAAACACCCCAAAACTTATGCTTAAGATAGTTGAAAATCTGTGAAATCACAAAGAGATGAGGAGAAAAAAATTGCATAATGAACCCAGAACCCAGAATAGAGATAGTTTTGCATGATAAAGGTTAGACCTGTAATAGCATCCCTAATTAATCAATATTAAACAATAATAAGCCCTTCCTTCGAAACAATGCAGGGAGCTGTTAATTATTATTCAATACGTTTACGATCTCGTTTACGAACGACCACCAGCAAATTACCAAAACAGCCACCAAAATCGGTGGGAAATCGTGTTTTCAGCAGGATGGGTGCTTGTAATGACGACAACCTCAAAATTAATTATTATTTGTTGTCTAGTTCATGGATAGTTTCGCCTTGTTATATTGCGTGCTCATGTAATTCCATTAATAATAAATATAAACTGCATTATGTAACGACAGTTTTGATTTTCTGTGAAATTAATGGTACCATCATAGTAAAATTCAAAAATGAATTTGTTCAATTTCTGACCAAATCTTTACTTTTCCAAACTTTCTATCAAGTAAAACACTTTCTAAATTTTTTTAAAATATCCATTATTCTTCGACAATGCTTGTATTTTAATGACCTACAGTCACCTATTGTAATTAACGAGGTACAAGTTGTTAGGGGGCATGAAGAAAATCGCAATTTTCGATGGGATGAATATTCAGTTCGGAGTCATTTACGCGGCTCGTAATTTTCATCTCGCGCTGTGATAACGTATGCCTGATGTGATGTGGGATGCTTGTATTGATCTGCGTCCAGCCACCCACATTACGTGCTCAAATGTGGCAGTAAACTCACTCACCTCTCACCATGGATGATAGTTGGTTAAAGCTTAATTTGTCAATGTAATTTACACCCTATCACGATTCTACATGATGTTCTATATTCAGAAATTCGATGCTGGTTGATGCAGTTTCTGACAGTTGAGATTTCTTTTGGTGTTAAAGGATTTACCAAGAGAAATTCAAAGGGTACCTTCAAATCTTACTAGACTTCTTGAAGGCTTGGGCTTGGAACTAAGTTTGTGGGTCTTGTCTTCTCTGAAGTCCTACTACCAAGATTCTTAAATTTCTAAGGTTCTAAGACTTTCTTTAACTTTCAATGACCCATTTTGGATTCAAGGACTTTGTAGAGATCAGTAGAAATAGACCTACAAGAAGATACAGAAGATTGACATCTAAACTTTCCAAGAATATATGTCTAAAGTATCTTGTACTATCTTTACATGACGATTTCGAGTTCAAGGATAATTCTGATACGAGTAGGAACCCAAAAAGGGCAACTTTTGATGTAACGGCCCAACGTTGATATCTCTACTTATCAGAATGGATACATGGGTTCGGGTATCATTAGGATATCATATCGTGATTTGCTAACCAGAAAGTATACCTTCTTTCATTAATTGCAAATTAAAAACACTTCCTGATAACATTCACACGTATCTAGCACCATCTCTTTACCGAACTTCAACCGGAAATGCTTCCTGGGCATCAGTTGCGCACCACATTCAAAGTCGCAATTTACATTAAGATTAAAGCACGTCGCATCCATCATGCGGAAACATTAAAATGTGTGCTCGCGCGTCCGTTGCTATTCCGTTTCATCTTCCTCGAGCGCACGCAAGAAACACTACATTTGATATTTTGCGGTATCATAAATTACAATCCATCAGCGAGCGCAAAAAGAATCAAGCAACCGACGAGAGTCGCGAAGGCGAAAAAACCTGGCCGTCGCTTTTCTTTTTTTCTTCCCTCATTTTCCCCGCAGGCATAAACATGAAGTAAGATTAAAAATAAACATTTACAATACCCGAAATACGGAAATAAAACCGAGAGGGACATAAACATAAACAACTCCTTAAAAAAAATGAAAACGAGAATTTTGCAAATATGATAATTAAACGACGAGCAGATAATAAAATGAACATTGTTACCCTGAGAGGATAATGATGAAATATAATAATTTTCAATTGTGAATTGCACGCTTCAATTAATCGTGATGAAGCTGATGATGAAAATTGCATTGTTTCGGATGTCTGCATCAGGCGTTTTGCATGATGTCACAATAATAAGGACATCACGATTGATTGAGTTTATGCAGGATAATTTAGGTTGGAAAAATAAATTTGAATTTCTGGATTTTCATATTCGATTCCAGAGTGTATGCATAAAAATCATTGAAATCATGTATAAAATCTCGACATTAGTGTGCAAATCCAATTTTCATATTGATTCTCACAAGTGGAAATTGTGCGCCGTTTTTTTTTTCGCTCCCGACTTTCTGCTCTTCTCTTCTCCCGAATGGTAATCAACTATCCCGAAGTTAGGACGAGTATTCGAAGCAACCGCATTCGAATTTAATGCAATTTCGCCTGCGTCTACGCCGGAATTCAAATTGCATCTCGCACCTCCCTAAAGACATCAAATTCCTTGAAGGTAGGAGGAGGGAGTGTGTGCTGTTTTCTAGTTTTCCTTCATCCTGTTTGCCACCTCAAACCACCCACCCACACATTCACACACACATGGACACGTGTGGCAAGCACTTTGTATTTTTATTTTTCTCCCTAAACCTTTTTTCATCCCCTATTTGTCCTCCCACGACGCGTGCTTCCTCGGCAAGCCTCCAGAAAAGAAGCTCTCGTGCTGGAATTCGGGCGCAACACAATAATAATATCGAAAGTGCCACGAAAAATATCGGGAGCCCGCCACGTTCCTGTAGGTGGTTGAATGGGTGGTGGATGGGTGGTGGGGGCGGGAAGTACCATGGGAGGTAAACTTATTGTTCGACGTTTATATTGCAGGTGCGAGGGCGTATTTGAAGGGAAAATTCGGGATATTTTGTCCGGGAATTGTTCGTTACAATTCGCATGGAAGCAAATAATAATACGAAAGCACG
>JARJDZ010000558.1:0-29601 GCA_030264555.1 Aleochara sp. GC000083
ATTTCCCAATTGTACTTTTGAGTCAGTTCCGAATTGACGCAAAATAACCGTGTTATATTGCAATTCTAGGAGCCGAGGTGGTCATCAATAAGAATACAACTCGAAAAGCCATATTTATCAAGTTTTGAAGGCGCGAAGAGGAATTACAATAGTGCACAACGAGAAGGAGAAGGATTATATGTATAGAACCGAAGGCCTGAAAATGAAGTAAGTTGATGAACGTAAGTAAAATATGTACATATGTATAATAACTATCAGTTTTTGATAAGGACGAAACATAAATCTTATGTTTACCGCTAGGTGGGGATAGCATAGCTGTAACCTTTTTTGAAATGACAGTTGCTTCAATCAATTTATTGCAAAAAACAATATTTCATTTTTAAGCAGTTATATTTTTACTATTAACCTTATTTTAACAATACAGTTAATATTTGTATTATGTATTTTTCAGTTGTGTACTTTAGAAGCAATTCGTAGAACATCGTGTTATGTGATGTAACACGAGTGCTTAATGTTTAATAGTCACATTCGATTTTGTTGCCCATAAGGAATTTTTCTCAAAAAACTATTTACCCAAAAACGCTCCAGCTACGGGGTCGCGTTTTTGATAGCTGTCAGTTTTTCTCTGCAAATTTCTAGGTAACAAAATCTCATGAAAAACAAACATTTTTCCAGAAAAACATGAAAAGCGTGAATGCTATTACTGTTGATAGTTTGCATTTCTCACACTTGTGATATTATCTGCTACAAAATTAAACATTTCTTATTAGATATAAAGATTACAGATGACTAATACTTTTTACTTACAATTCTATTTGTTTTAGATATAAACATGTTTTCAATAATTTTCACATTTCTCACGAAACTAGACAATTGTATACAATAATCTAAGAACCACGTTTACAAATAAATACGTGGACAAAGTAATAAAAATTATCTGTTATAACGAAAACGTGAGCGATAATAGAAAATTTCCAAAATAAATATAAAGAATGACATCATCATACCAACACCAAACAAGACAAACGCAATAATTAAATAGTCTAGTGATATGCTTTGAAAATTCACATTATTATCCTTGTATTGTGTGTATTTTTGATATTTATCCCATTTATCCAACAAACCAGTTGCAATTAACCAAATCAGCACTTCATTAATACGTTCAAGAGCATAGAAACCACGAACAGTAAGCATTGTACCCATTGTAACGTGGGAATTGTGAATAGGATGCACTTTTTTACTTGGATCAAGGGAAACATCATAAATCATTGAACGAAAGTTGCGAACAAAAATGAAATTTTTCGAAACCAGAAGTCTCTCCCAGCATTCATCACCATGCAATGAACATATAATCCACTTTTTATATATAGTTTGGTCAATTTCGCTTATGCCATATTTAGGAATTTCACGAGTGACAGGATGGCCACCAATATGAATATCAGGACGAAATACATCTTTCAATAAAATTTGATAATCGTATGGAGGCGAGAAGAACGATGAGGTTAAAAATCCTTGATACAAATTGGTGATAATTACAGCAAAGAAAATCCATATGAAGTGCAACCAACGTTCCAAGTAATGTTGGGGATTCCGTTGATAATTATTGAAGAACGCAGACCACAACTCGAAGAAAATGTTAACATTCGTGAATTTGTTTTTTAAAAGCCAAGGCAAAGATGCTATCGGCCAAGCAAACAATATCAACACCCATAAATTTGGCCTGAAAACTTGAATACGCTTCCATTTTGCAATGAAATCTGCTTTTGGTGCAAATGATGCTCCGAATAACTTGTAGTATCCTACAGATTGTTCCATATCATTAATAATATGTTCATTTAATCCAATACAACCAACTGCTATGTCACTGTTGTTATTGTAAATCATGCCAAACATATCGGTATATTTGCCTTGTTGCAAGGATCCATAATCTTTTGCCGCTTTTTGTAATATAAATTTCATTTGTAAGTAGCTTGCGACATGTCGAATCGTGATAAGCTCAAATCCATCACCTTTTGAAGTGTGCGTGAAGGGTGCCAAATCTAATGGCACTATTCTAATTGGGCATCCGTTAAAGAAGCGTGGGTTTTCAGGACGTTTAGTTAAAATATTAAAACCATTACAACCAGTTCCAATTGGATCGTAGAAAAACGATCCATTTGAAGTGATTACGGTTACATTTAATAAATAGTAATTCCATGATATGCGGAAATATTCCGGCATTGCACTGAATTGTGTATCAGTCAAGACAATCAAGATTTCGGTCTTTGCATTCCAAAATGGCGTTCTATACATTTTAGCAAACAAACTTTCCAACTGTTGGACATCACTGGGGAATATAAGGTGCTTCGTGATTTTAAGATAACTTGTACAGTTGAATTTATTGATGTCAAATATAAGTAATGGGAAGATAAATGGTGGAGTGAATATTGATAGAGAATCTTGATCACTAAATGATAGCTGAAAATTATCTTGATTCGGCACCAAATTTAAATTATCAAAACGTATCACATTAGTATTAAATTGAACATAAGGTAAATGTCCCAAACAAGTACCATATAACAAATAATGAAGTATCAATAATAGATACATTTTTGAAATCATAAATGATAAATCTAACAGTGCCAATTATATAATAAAAGCAGAATGTTTGTCTTTAATATACAAGCTTGTTTCAAAATTCGATTTTAATACATTACATTGATTGATTACACGTAAGTGTATTAGAATTAAAAAGTTCTGCGCACGAAGTTTTTATTTAATTTTTTCCTTTTTCGCTGTTTTAATAAATCAACTATATCCGTCTTTTATAGAAAATGCAATAAGAAACTACACTGTTTTTCCTTTTAATATACAATCAAATAAATACAATAAATACAAGGTGGCCAAGGTGTACAGAAACCCTCGCACAACGACAATTTGTTAAAATTTTTTGGTATTTATTATCCCCGAATATAAAAATTATATACTGTTATTTCAAAATTATGTTATAGTCTATTTCTACATGTAAAAACAAAACAGACCATCTGTCTATATTTTTTCGAACAGAAAATATAAAATGCGGTTCAAAATAGATTCACAATTATAAATAAACAAACAGCAAATGTAATTCATATTTGTATAATTGTAATTATTTGGTTAATATAATTGAGGAAAAGCATAAATTTAATATCAGAAACGTATTTATGAAACGTATAAATGTATTTCTGATTAGAATGCGTCAATTGAAATTCAGAAGAGTTCAAATGCAAAACAGCTTCGTACCATTCTTTGCTAAAATTCATTTTTTTGAGTATTTTGACGTTAAATATAAGTAAATTACATAAGAATGTTAACATTATTATTGCTGCAGTAATTATCTTACTTATATCAACTTCTTCAATAGAATCTGAATTAAATTTATAGTCCGAATTTCAAAGGACAATTACATTTCATGAAAAGGAATTACATTCGCATTCTGAATTAAAAATGTCGTTTTCTGGATATTTTCTCCATTGCACTTGACAAATCGGAATTACGTTTCTTCTTTTCAGAAATATAGTTACTGCCCTCTGAATTGTAACTATAGTTACATCTATAGATGTGGATATATTTGTCAATTCTTGCCCTAAAAGGCAAAATTAGATTCTTCTTGACCTAAAATCAAACACCAAACGCATAACTGAAACCCGGAGGAACAAGTTGCCTAGGGCTCGATTTAGCCCTATCTATCATCTACTAATGAAAAAAATTGCAAAAAGTTTTAAATTAGCATAATTTCAGGTATGTATACTAGAAAGAATAGTATATTTACCGAATTTACTCGAATTTTGTGTCAACTTTTTTGGCAAATCAATATGATTTTGTGAAATAAGATAAATTTTTAATTAAAATAAACAAATAAGAAAAAAGAATGAAGTAGGAGATCCACGAAAATATTACCGATCTACGATATTAAATGAACAGAATATCTAACTCCAAAAATTTAGTACTTTTAGTAATTAATTGTAAGTATCGTTCCATTTTGGGAATATACCTTTGATTTGAACCACGTTCACTCCTTTTTTTTGTAGCAGTGGCTTTCAAATATTGGCCAACAACAATTCTTTCTCGTATAAAAGATGATAATTTAGCTCTGAAATTTCTGGTAAACACGTTAGCACAAAATATGTAAAATTGAACTTTCTATAACATATGTCAATATCTTCATATAAACGTCTACATTTAGACGCGATATTTCATCCACGTAGGTATATAAAGTTAAGATGGAGGTGTTCCTGAAAAGACTCACCGTGTTAGACCTCATAAGTTTTTTAAAAATGTTTTAGATAAATGCACAAAAAAGCCGTTCGAAGGCAGTAAACGCGAACTGCTGGTATACATTTCTTTCGAAAATTACATGTACTTCGTTTCGTTCGTTTTTCGAGAAATAATAGAATCTTCAAATTCCTATTCGAATTATTTTCCGATTGCAAAGATTGTCCCCAGAATTAGGCAACAATTGGCATTTATTTTTAATACAAAATCTCGAGTGTAGATTGAAACTTGTTGATGAGAGTCTGTATTCTTGGTTGTGATGTACAAATACCTATTTTCGAATATCAACGAAACACTATTAACTTACAAAAAAAAACTGATTTATAAAACGAGTAATATAAAGAGCGTATTAATTTTTTTTAATATAATAAATGATATCTTCACCAGGTCAGTACCATAATAAACAATGTGTCTTTTTATTTCATCATTTTATTTATAAAACAGGTTTGAATTCAATACTACTTTCTACATCGGATTCATACTTAAATTGGTACTCAAATTCATTAGGCGTTTCCTGCTGTCCCAATAAACAAACACCTTGTCGAGTATGCATATCCCATTGGACGTACTGGCCGATTTCCACAGGTATTACTGGACCACTTGTGGTTGTTAAATTCTTGAAGTCTTTGTCATCCAAAACCCAATCAACCCAAACCGCAATGCCGTTACATTTGTACCTGTTGGATGAGTAAGTGATTAGAGCTTCAAAACATCTGTGAAACATGTGCAAAATATGCAGTTCTTTTACGGAAAATATAAATTACCCATCAGCAATGTTGAATATGCATCTTTGGTCCCTAGACAACTTCTGCTTCATTGCCAATTCAATACTAATGCGATCGATTTCCATCACTTGACTCACAGCTATACCGGGATATTCCCATAGCGGTTGGGCCTCTACCAAATCATCGCTAATCCTACATGACTGCTATAAAATATATTGTCCATGATTAATTATGTATATCTAAATATATTCTAGTCTTACCTCAATTAAATTATCAAATGGTTTCATGAAAAATCCATTACAAGTACCCAGTGGAGAACGAATTTTATGTAAATGATCAAATTTCATAGCAACAGCTTTGATTATTACTTCCTTTGGAAATATTTGCACATCATTAGTCAGTGAATCCTTAAATGCTTTTAAAAGATGTACAAACATCAAATTATCCCATGGTACTATACTAGTTGTGTAGTATGGCTCAGCCAATACAATATTTGCTTTATGTTCCAAAACTTTACCACTTGCATTAATTATCTCAACATTATCCAAATTATTTTCCTTAATAAATTGCTCAGTCAACTGCTGGGAGACATGATTTGTCTCAAGAAAATACACCTTCTTAGCTCTTTTTGCAGCAGTTAATGCTACAAAAAATCCCTGGCTAAGAACCAATACAACGCTATTTTTATTTATTTGATTTTCTATTAGTGATAGAAACTTTTTATTTCTCCTGCTGTCATTTAACTGTCCGATTCGAGTGCGAGAGTATGCATTATGTAAATTACATTCACATTGTGGACACTTGTAATCATCAGTCACAATATTCAAATCACTCTTTATGTTAAACCATAGTGAATATTCATCATGGCAACTAATGAGGCTGACCTCAGAACCTTTTTTGCAATGTAATTCCTTAGGAAAATAATATATCGCCTGCATCCAGTGGTCCCTCCAAGGAATATCTTTTCCTTTTTTCAGTGGATGTGCCCAATGGGGAGCACAAGACAGTATTATTTTGTTGTCAATATCCATGTTTAAGTCCCACCACATGAAAACACCTTGAGCTATTCCATCTCGCTGGCATGTTACTGTGCTTATTGATGAGCGCTCATAAACAAAAGGAGTTTTGCCAGAAAAATCAAATCTGAGGACTGGCTGTGGTTCAACTAATGGATTTATTAGATCTGTGGGCATTTCAGTTAATTGAACATCATGCAAGTTGGCAGATCCAGAGCAATTTTTTATTGTTTCTGGAACTTTTAATTCCAACTTTCCTTCATCATTAAATATATGTTTTAATCTATTCCAATCAGCCAACAAGGAACTTTCAATTACTTGAGCATAAATTGTTCCACTATGTGGAACAACAATGCAGTCAGACTCTAGTAAATGTTTATGTGCATGACTGAATGTTCCAAAGGCACCCTCGCCAATCAACTCTGTGTCAAATACTTCAGTTACTAAAATATTGGCTTTAGAGTCCATATCTATACCAACAATTAAATCAGTTGACCGTTTTGGTATTACCTTGATATTAGTGTCACATTTGTTTAACTTAATGATTTCAAGAGCACACTGACTCATTGGCTTAAAAGCTTCACAGGCAACAACTGAATCAGCACCATGTCGCACAGCCATCATTGACAATAAACCTGTTCCTGTGCCAATATCAAGAACATTGGCCTTTAAGCCTTTTGAGTGCATATGCTTTATAGCTACTTTTAGCGCTTCTTCATACATGTTATTCCTTTCTGAGTCATGTAACATATCTGCAAATGCAGCTCTTGCAACTTCTTGGTGATAATCATAATCCTCGTTTTGAATGACCCACTCATTTAATCCAGTCAATGGATTTAGCTTTTGGATGAACGCACTCATACTTGAAAACTTTCTGCACTTCAATATGCTAGAAAACATACGTTGTTCACTGATTGTTTAGTATTTAAACAATTAAACATGAATTCGATAAACACTACACAACACGTTTGTAATAATCATAACCTCAAAATTAATCCGGCTGATTGTGAGTACTTTTAAAGCACGTGTGTTTTTTCCGGAATGGTTTTCTGGTCACCTGGGTAACAATATTATTGCAAAAGAATTAAACAGTCAGGTAATTATCCAATAAAATGAAAAATTCTAACAAGCAAGAAACTTCAGAGTAATGAATATTTCTTCAGAACATCAGTGAGCTTTTGGATTATTCAATTTTTCACACTTTTGTTATTCAAAGCTATAAATTAAATTTATTGTGTGAGAAATCCACACAATTGTAAAAGATTTGAAGTATGATTATGATTTCAGAATATGGATTAAGTACTACAATAACATGAGTAATACACTAATTTCACAAATAAATGTCATAAAAAGTTATGTTTCATAGATATCTAAAGTAAGCTCCTTTTTCCAACTGGAAAGGATCAATTTAAGACTTCGTCTTGAAAACCATTAATAAGGCAGAAATATTGAATATAGACTGTAATCAAATTAATAATCAGACTAGGGAATAACACCTTCCTCATTATTCGAAGAATATTTTTTTGCATATTATATAAATACTGTACCATAATATACTCTATTGCAAATAATACTCTTGCAAGCAATACTCATTCAGAATTGTTATGCAATGTAATCCAGATTTGGTAAATATAATTTATAAACGTAATTGAAAATACATCAAATGAAATTCAGAAAAGTTCAAATACAAATCAGATTAGTACCGTGCTACTCTTTGTTAAATAATAATTCAGTTTTTGGATAGCTAAATTAAATGTACATAACATCAGCAGTAATTATCAGTCAGTTTATAAATAGTACTTAAATCAATTATAATGGAATCTGATTTGCAAATAATGAAATCAGAATTACATTTATTCTGAATTAAAAGTTTTCTGGATTACAATTCAGTAATCTTAAATTTATTTGATATTTTCTCAATTTCATTTAACAAATCTCAATCTGGTACATTCATTTTTTTCTGAAAATTAATTGATGGTTTCTGAATTACAACTGAAAATGCTATAGTCCTACATTCAAACAGAACTGTAACTATTCTAATGTTAGAAGTCGTAAAAATTTGAAACAAATATTATTTATTAATTCTAATTTATTTTTATTCAATGAAAATGATTTGTTACCAATTTCTGGGAAGGTAGTTTGTTTTAAAGATGCAACTATCATTAAGTATATATGTATATAATATATAATTGGAAGTATACATTTGAACAGAGAACGTATGAAGTTGGATCAGTAAACAATAAAATACAAATATATCAGAGTATGGTAAATTGTTTTTCATATAAAACTAAACTAACTAAACTACCTAAATTTACTTCTATCCACGATTTAAGTAAAATAAAAATATAATCACAGAAATTGTTAACTTCCACTTTAGCGCTTATATAATACACATTTTTTCATATAAATTGTTGGAAGTACATAACTGAAATATATTCTCTTTAAATATATAATAGTTTATAAAATGAAAATATTTTATATATATCATACATAATGTGTGTGAAAATATTCGTGCAGAATTTCGTTAGAAGACACTGAAATTGTAGTTGTATTTGCTAGACATGAAGTAGAATTGTTTCACGATCTCAAGGTACTTAAAAATATAGGTACACATTTCATCAACTTTGATTATTGAATTTGTGATATTTGTGATTCTCTTTTATAAATATTAAGCCTCAGCTTTTTTGTCATATGTATCTTTGTTTTGGTATCCCGCAACATAACCGGATGTATCGGGTAGGTCTTTGCGTC
Organism: Aleochara sp. GC000083; assembly: GCA_030264555.1. Lineage (NCBI taxonomy): Eukaryota > Metazoa > Arthropoda > Insecta > Coleoptera > Staphylinidae > Aleochara > Aleochara sp. GC000083. The sequence goes on from JARJDZ010000558.1 coordinate 8,786, forward strand.
CAGAGATTCCTTTGCCTTTTCCGGAGTCATCAAAGCGTTGTTTGTGCGTTCCAGTATATTTAGACGTGTCCGTGAGACGTTGCACTGTATTCGAAACGCCGCCGCCGCTTTTCTGTAATTTTTGAATGCGGAAATTGAATAATTTACAGTTTATAAACATTACAATAAACATATTATAATTTACAAATTAAACTTACTGCAGAGGCTCCAGTGTGTCCAGGCGGTCCGCATGAAGTCAACTTCTTTTTGATGTCACTCAATTCAAGTTTTTTTGTCTTCGCCAAGTCATCCAGAAACTTATTGTAATCGGTGATGGTCACTTTCAATGATTTCAACTTCTTGAAGTGTATTCCTGTGTCGGTGCTGGTGATTGTTTTTCCATCAATCACCTTTGCCTGTTTCATCCATTTATCGCTCTGCGACAGAGTGATGGTTTTTCCGTCCGATTTTGAATCTCCAAACTTTGAGAAAGCTTTAAATTGCTCGCTGAATGTCGGGCCGGATGCTTCACTCTTTTGGTCGCCCGTTTTAACATCGCCATTTTCCAGTTTGGTTTTGGCAACCGCCTCGGTAACTTCTTTCACATTTGAATCACCAGCGTCTGACATCTTTGCTGCAATTAGAGATCATAAAATGTATGATTATTATTGTCCATTTACAAGAATCTGTATTATACATGGTAATATAATTGGGTCCAGAAATAAATTCATCTGCCAAAATTTATTCATTTTAAAGCTGAAAGTAATGGTGATGCTTGTATGAAAATAATGGGAATTTTTGAACGTCAGTTGAATTTAAATGAAATGTGACAACTTCACTTTTTATTTTTTGTTTTCTACAACTTTTCCAGTTGCAATTCATAAGACATCAATTATATTCAGGAAAGAAATGTATCTCAGATTTGTTAAATTAGAGACTGAGATCAAATCTATGAATTGTAATTCAGAAAATGTCACTTTAAGTGCATGTAATTCCGATTCATGAAATGGAATTCCGAAATTTTGAAGCATTAAATTTCGATTGAATAAGTTGATTTAGTATTTTAAGTATATTTATAAATTGAACGATACTTTATGGAATCTGGAATACATTTAATCGTTTCTGATATTAAACTTATGTTTTTCTCAATTATATTTACCAAATCTAAATTGACTATTGTTGCAAACTACATATAACAAATCTGTTGCAATTCAAATTAATTGCAATTTATAATCTGAATTTATATTTTATGAATTACTATTGGAAAAGATATAGTATCAGAATAATACTTCCTTGACTAAAATATTATAATTTCTAATTGCAGAACTTATGAGTCAAAAAGTATATTAACAGTTATTTTCACCCAGTGAATAAATGTAATTTAAATTTAGATTCTAAAAGTGTGAATTACCTTAAACTCTTAAAACCAATGACATAGATACACTAAAATTTCAATGTTATATAATTTAAAATTTAAAATGACCTCATCGCATTCGTAATCACCAACAATTAAATAATTTGGGTGCGTTTGAAATGATCAATAGCTGCAACTACCGCATCATTCACATGAAAAAATATTTACATTAAATATATGTATATATATATGTAATCAAATAATAGAAAAGTATGTAAGAAAAAAAGTTATAATCAACATTTAAGAACCAAAGAATAATGGTTTCTTATAGGTATGTATATATTATAGATATTTTTTTCTTATTTGAATCAGTGAGGAACCATCGAGTGTTTTAGATTAACAACTATTTGAATGACATCATGAGTCCCCTTTTAACGAATACATAAGCAAAATAAATATGCTGATGAAGTTTGACCTTTTCGCACGATGCGCTAACTTGAACGATGAAAAAAATCAATAATACACGTAAGTAAATGTTTATAATTTACTTTAGTAAAATAGCACCTAAGACATAATATTTTAGCATCTAGCAAAGCAGGCAGCAACTTTGAAATTCAGAAGACATTTGTGAAGTAGAGTGATTTTAAAAGCATTACAATCAGAAATTTCATTTCAATTTGTATAACATCAAATTTTGATATGTTAAACGTGGAAAACAACAAAGGAAATACATGATGAGAACTAAACAATTGTAGTCTTCCGGAATAAAAGATAGGGGAGATAATTAATGCACATATGTAGATCTTTCTAGACTCAAAACTGACGAAACAAGTATATATACCTATATCAACTTTTGGATTTAATTTTGCAAGCAAATTTTCACTCATAATCAGCTGATATGAGTCATCACTAAGCTTTACTTATATTTCTAATAATATACTATTACTATATTAGTAGATGATGTAAGCAGACAACATTTACTAATTAAATTTTGATAAAATCTAACAGGTAACTTAAATATTGTCGGTAGTTAACTTAATTAATTAACAAAACGCAAGTCTTGAACGCGCTAGTTTAAATAAACTATTCGTCAGCTTGCAGATGAAATAAAATGTAAGAAGCGTACTTGCTCGGGCTGGAAAGCAGAAACGGACTCGTTTTCCCTAATAGCACTGTCATAACTATTTTTAGAAGTGAAAAATTCGCTATACACATTCATTGAACATGTTTCTCGCCATTCATAGATGCTATTTATTGGTTTTCGTCCAATGGTATCTTTTCGTGTATTTATTTACCGAAGAATTATTCAGTGATAATTTGTCATAAATATTACTGAATTTGAGTTTTGTAGATAGCCCATTAATTAATTCCTTGAATCCAATTAATTATTAAAGTAACGCCACTTTAATGAATGCACAGGAAGTGCTTGTTCCGTGTGATAGGAAAACGCGTATCCCAAAATAAAAATATGCTAATTTAATGAATACTGTATTGAATTAAATCTGAGAAAATTCCATTCATGTGCTGAGAAAGAGTATAATTAAATAATGGTTACATTAAAATTGTTTACTTAAATTTGTTTTCACGGATTCAGCTGAAAGATATGGCAATAATCATAATAAAAAGAATATATGTTTTTATCTACATAATTATGCATGTGGAACAGTCGGAATGACTGATATTTGATATTGGTTTGTAAACATAATCCTGCCTCAATATAAGCGTGAGTCATCTCGGCCATCCAGGATTCAAGGGCGCGAAGGAACGCATAGTGGCAAACAAAGCTTTTTGCATGCGCAAAGACTGCAATCGATCGTACATCCCCTCACATATTCCCGCGCAATACTTATTCCACATTTTAATTGTGTCATGGATTTTTCTCGCAATTTCTCTATACATTTGAAACGAAGTTTTTAATGAAATATAAGATATTTGCAACGATTTCAAATACATGGATTGTTTCAAAATTAGAAATGAAAACTCCTCGAAGAGGCGTAAAATGATAGAAATAATATTTGTTAAGTGTACTCACGTTTTTACTTGTAAATGTGCCAACTGTTATGAATATCTAAGATTGTTGTTTCATATATAAATTATTTATGCTTCTATGGACCTATATTTGCGATCACTTATGGTTCTCGGTGAAACATGCGCGCAGAACGACGTCCCGAACAACACTGCTTCAATTCTCTACCTTCCTTTCAGCCGCGTTTATCCTATCCTACCAAACTTTTTACATGGAGTGTTGTTTATACCTACATCGGTTTACACTTAACAACAAATATGTTATTTTTCAAAAATCGAGAAATTTCGGATTCCAAGTAAATACGGCGCATCATATAATTTGTTATCTGTTTTCAATATAGTATTTGTTTAACAACAGAAGATAAGATTGGATTCAATTTTTGTTCCAATTAGCTTAAAATCGGTTTCACCTACGTGATATGTAATACATTTATTTCTGTGCAAATATTTTTGTTCAATATTAATTATGTTCCGTCTTCGCTATCATTTTATTCGTGCCGGGAGGTCCACAGGAAGTCAAACGAGAGATGACATCTTCTCGATCGAGTTTGTAATCCTTACAAAGCGCGTCAATGTACTTCATGAACTCGTTGAAAGTTAATGTTCGGGATCTAGAATCATTTATTGAATCAACTGGAATGTAATTGAATTTGAGTGAATAATTACTTGAATTTATTGAACACGATGCCGGTATCGGTAACAGTTATATGCCTCCCATCTAAGATAAGCGCCTGTTTGAGCCATTTATCACTTTGAGTCAAAGTGATTGTTTTGCCATCGGCTTTGGCATCACCAAATTTTGAAAAAAGGACGAATTGCGTTTGAAGTGCTCCACTCATTGACAAGATATCGAATGAATTCTGTCAAAATATCCCAATAATACAGTTTTATCGCCTTATTTATTTTCAATCATATAAATATGCAGCAATAAATATGGATTCTGTATTACGTATTTAATGCTTAAAAGCTATTAAATTATTTTAATATGCATTCTGATGACTTTTTGGGAGATGTTATTTAACTACCTATAAAAATTCAACATTTTTGCATATCTTTTTTATTTATCAGTATCTTTCATCAGTCAAAGGCATTCTGCTATTTTACAGACATTACTTACAGTTTCGTGAATAAAACAAATAAATATTTGAAATCAAGAGGAATATATTCAACTTCATTCGAAAAATGGCCTAGTTAACCGTTTATCAATTGTTATCACATGATAGTCGATTCGCAATAATTCTTCATGGTTATGATTTTACGTCCATCGAAGTCGCTTCCTCATGTTGATATAAATTTGCTTGACACTTGAGTCTGCAAATCACCACAATTCATAATTGACATTAGGTACATGGGGTAAGATGAATATAGAAAAGCATAAATTTCAGAATACTTACAATAAATGCATCCCATTCTGTGCATATCACGATGGTGTGAGTACTTTTTGTAGCAGGTATTTACTTTCCACACTTTCAGATCAGCTTGCAATATAACAGACCTGATACCATGCTAAAGAAAAAATTCTTTCCCCTTGTTGACTTTACAACTTCACTTAAGCCTTGTGCTTCTTTATGAAATTATATAATGTTCAATTCACTTGATGTACAAAAGGTCTTATTAGCAGTTTACCAATTGTTGTTACATGGTAGCCGATTCCCAATAAATCCTTTTACGTCTATCGTGCTTCAAAATATTCTTGCTGTTATCCTTGTAATTTAAAGCTGCAAACCATCACAATTCATAATTGACATACATATGTATACATTGAGTAAAATGTGTATAAAATAATTTCAGAATACTTACAATAAACTCGTCCCATACAATGCACACCACGATGGCGTATGTATGTATTTTGTACCACCAAGTACGTCATCGAATACCTTCACAGCATTACGCACATGCTCCAGCGATTCACGAATTGCTGGCTGCGTGATGTCAGTAAATAGCTGTACTTCTTAATGTACTTAAGGTTGATGTGATGCTCCACTAGTTAAGCGCTTGCCAATTGTTGTCACATGATAGCCGATGTGCATCAATTCTTCGTGGTTGAGAATTTTACGCCCATCGAAGATATACGCGGGCTTCATCATGACCTCAAAGATATCCTTGTAATTTAGAGTCTACAAATTGCCACAATTAATAATTGACATACATGAAGTAAGAGAATATGGAATAGTATAAAATAATTTCAGAAAACTTACAACAAATTCATCCCATTCAGTGCACACAACGATGGCGTGCGTACCTTTTGTTGCATCAAATGCATTATCAAAAACCTTCACTGCATTACGCACATGTTCCGGCGATTCACAAACGGCTGGATGCGTGAGGTCGATATATATCTGTGCTTCTTCAACCTAAATTGAAAAACAAAAGCATCAATGAGTAATATGAAATTAACAATACACTTTAATTGTCGCACTTTACCTTAGGATCATATATATTTAATGTTGCACCTTCATCCAGCAATGTTTTTGCGACGTATATTGCAGGACTCTCCCTGGTATCGCCCGTATTCTTTTTGAATGCAAAACCAAAGAGGGCTATGTGTTTTCCGCTTACAGTGTTGAACAATTCTTGGACAACTTTCGCAGTAAAACGTGATTTCTGGTATTCATTCATATTGATCACCTGTTGCCAATAAGCAGCCACCTGGGGAAGGTTTAAACACTCGCAAATGTACACTAAATTGAGGATATCCTTTTGGAAACAGCTCCCTCCAAAACCTATTAAAAAGGTATTGTATAATAAATCAAGCATGCAGTTTTACTTATGTGCATTAGATATGCATATGCCAAAATGAATACGTACCAATGGAAGCCTGAAGGAATTTTGAACCAATTCTAGAATCTCGACCTACTGCACGTGCAACTTCCGATACATCCGCTCCTGTTGCTTCGCATATAGCTGATAAAGAGTTAATGCTGGATACCCGTTGAGCCAACATTGCGTTAGCGGCCTAAAAATTATACAAAACAACAAATATACTCTTCTGATCTGTTAAAATGTTATAGAAGGATTCTTTACCAATTTCGACAATTCCGACGACCAGGTATTTGTAGTGAGGATTCTTTCACGGGGAATCCAATTTTCGTATATTTGGCACAACTCCTCAATCGCACCAGCATCCTCTCCACCAATAAGAACTCGATCAGCATTTACCAAATCATTTATCGCTGTACCCTCCGCCAAAAATTCTGGATTTGACAAAATGTGATATTGAACTCCTGGCTTATTATTCGCACTTAATACTTTCTTGATACTTTCAGCTGCTCGAACAGGCACAGTGCTTTTTTCAACAACAATCTTATCAGTTTGTGCCACATCAGCAATCATTCTTGCTGCAGCCTCAACATATTTTAGATCGGCCGCACGTCCCTGTAATGCACGATACTCAAATAGATAAAGTAAAATTTACAAAAGCAAAACATCAATAGGTAAATAATTGAGTAATAGGCATTTGCTTGCTATATTTAATTACCTTGCCATTTCCAAAAGTTTTTGTTGGAGTATTCACAGAAATGAAGATCAGATCAGCTTGCAATATAGCAGACTTGATGTCATTGCTAAAGAAAAGATTCTTTCCCCTTGTGGCCTTTACAACTTCATCCAAGCCCGGCTAAAACAATTAATAAGTTAAAGAATCTGGTAAAATAAATAATATATATATAATCAAAAAATCCCTTTTACCCCAATGGGTGTGGGTGAAAATAAATAATCTGTACCTCATATATTGGCAATTTATCTGAATTCCACTGAGCTATACGTTCCCTGCTCAAATCAGCCACAGTCACTGTGATCTGTGGGCACTTCCAAGCAATGACACTACATGTGGGGCCTCCAACATATCCAGCTCCAAGGCAACATATATTCTTGATGACCATCTTAAAGTAGTATTAGCTAAAATACACAAAATAGTCAAATTCACAATTTTTAATCATTTCTTTCAAATTACATTGATTTTAATGCAATGTAATTTTAGACTGTATTGTACATTTATCAAACAAATTGTTTTTTAAAAGACAACAACAGCAATATGCATAAAATAATATAAGTAGTTTCAGTTATGACACATACTTTGTTTGGAAGTTTGGTTTTAAAGCATTTAGTGTGTAGTTCTAGTTAGCCTAATTTTCAAGCCTCAAAAATTACGGATCGTAAGCACGAATTTAGGTTGCCTAAACTTTAGACCGCCTATGAGTGTATAGCTGATAATTGTGAACAGATTGCGAGTGTTGCATTATTGGAATTCGATTGCAGGTTTATTGCAGAGTACGTAATTGATCAAGATGTGATATGCACTACGAACCTTATATCAGAGTCTCTGCTTATATGAAGGTAGGCTCAACGCTGATACTTCTGGATGCAACCTAGATACAGGTGTAAATCCTCCGTGAGGTTGTTCTGTGACAGAACATAGGAGCAGAAAGACTGATCTGATCTATGCAGAAAGACCGATGCTTCTTCACGCAGCTTTTTTCAAACCTCGGTCTCTGCCTCGGTTCTTGCTTTCGATCATTGGAGAGAGGAGATGCTATTTTTCCCTTCACGCATGTGAATTTTACAACTATTCAAAAGAAATGAAACATTCTCTAATTGGGGTCTTGATGTACGCTTCATCATGAAAAAGTTACCCAAAAACTACAAGCAAAAAGCAGAGATTGTCTTTGCAAAAAGTACAAATTTGTTCCTATTTTAGATGCTGTCGCCATCTATTGCTTCCTACTGCGAAAGCTCGCCTCGCTTTTATTTTCAAATGTCTCAACTGTTATGAATATCCAAATTGGTTGCTTTAATATAAATAATTTATGCTACTATGAAACTAAATTTGCTAACAACATTTTCTCAATTTCTCTACCTGACTTTCAGTCGCGCTTATCCTCACATACCAAACTACTTACATATACATAGTTGTTTATACATACACTTGTTCACAATTTAAACAAGAGTCATTTTTCGAATTTTAAGCTAATTGTAACAATTTGGCTTGGCATATTATTTGTTACCTTTTTTAATTGTCGTTCACCGGCGGTGTCCCGCATTTAATAGCTCACAGTTTTTCTGGACAAATTCTTAGGCACAGACTTTGTTGTTGAAAAGCCCTCCACGCTCTTACTACTATTTTGTAGGATTTTAATTACATAATATTCATTTTCTGCATATTCCTTTATTTATCAATTTCAAGTTTCATCATTCCTTACATAAAATATTACAGGTTCTTGTATCACTCATTCACGCAGTCTATAATGTATACTTCAAATTTAGTATTCTTGCACTGTATTCAAATTTCGTAATTATTTGCTTGAAAAACCTGCAACCTCCTTATCGTGTCTACATATTTACAAAACCACCATCTTAATAATATATGCAATAATTATTATTTTGTAATGTTTCTTATACGGGAATGTGGAATAATTGTTCTCTATGTCTTACTTCACAATGAGCCATTGCCCTGCCATCATTTCAATCTCTCAATCATTTTAGCTAAACCTCATTGACAAATTAAGCTTTATATATGACTGATACCTTACAAGTTATATTTATGCATAACACTAGGAAGCGACAGGTTATTTATAAAAAAAATCTATCACAAAGACTAATTTTTAACAAGTTCAGTAGCATCAATTTTCTAAAAAGGTTATATCCTCAATTTAGGAAAACGATATACACATAATTCAATGTTATAATTATTTGATTAATATATAAATGGCTCACAATACAATAAAATTATAAAATGTCGCAGATAAATAATCCAACTTTTGGCCCAAATATTATAATTATGAAGATCAACTTAAAATCATTTATATTATTCGCCAAAAGTGCAGCGCTCGAAAACGGTTTAAAGTAAAAAATTTAAATATATAATTTCATCAGTCAATCGCAATGTCTTGACTGCAAATATAAAACAGATTATGAGTTAATTTTATGGCTGTCTCACTTTTATTTTGTTACATTTTATTAGAAAAATAAACTTAAATTAATGTTTAGTTTGCTTCATGATTAAAAAGAGATAAGTGAATACTATCTAGCAAGTAATAATGAATGTTGTAATGTGCACTATATGTATGTATAAATTTCGCCACAATAATAGTCACAAGCACCTAACAGTTTCAACTGGATTAAACAATTATAAAAGCAGTGGCATCTTTTTATTACAAAAATGCGACTGTTTTTATAAATGGAAACACCTTCTATTTGGATAATGTTTACACTTACAGTTTGAAATGACAATTACTCAATTGTTTTGATTATGATGAAGCGCCTTGTATACAATGATAAGACTTGTGGAATTCTACATTGGGCAATGTAGACTATGTCGTTATTAATCGCGACCATCATGAGTGGACCCAAATTTACCATCAAACTGTATATCTTGCAGATCTGCATTGATTCCACAAATCTAACCAGGAGAGTAGAGAAGCACAGTCGTTTGTAGACTGCCCGATTACATGGGCCCATTAATAGCGCTCACTTTAATGGTGTAATAGTAGATACATCGCAAAAACAACAATATAGCAATTAAAAATGACCCTACATAGACAACATACATTCCGGTGTGTGTCCGCGCGTACGAGATTGTACCAGCAGTGACACCAATGCCGACGCACAAGAAGATTAGACTCATAATCAAGAAAATGTTACCACGTCCTCGTGCGTAATCCGGCCCAACAGAACTTACTTTGCGGCAATGTGGGCATCGTGCCAATGCGTTATTCATTGTATTAAACTATAAATATTTTCGCTTGTAATCAGAGTGTATGATCAATTAATTTTTCATATACTTACAACAAAAGTGTCCAAACAATGCCCACAGCTAACGCGGCACATTCCCGGCATTGATGGAACGGGTGGTGTGACTGGGCTGGGCGCCAGATTAATAATCCTCTTACAGTTTGGCCTTGGACATGCAATCCTTTGCGAAGAACTCTTGCAGATAAGCAAGCAATTACAGGGACAGCGCACATATTTTTTGCCTGGTGGAGCATTTCTGATGGGCTACAAGGAAATGATGAGTAGGTTTCAAAGATCTTTGCATTGCATTGCATCTTACAGTGGCTTCATTGCATTGAGAGCATTTTACAACATGTTGATCTCTTCTTCCTGATATATCTATCATTGCTTGGCAAACTCTGCAGGTAACCATTGGAAGGTTACCTCCAACTGAGCTCTGATAAAATGGTGGAGGCAACTCATCTGGACCTATTGGTGAAACTGTTGTATGTTGTGCTGGAAATAAATTGCATACATTAGTCATACAATGATTACTTTCAATTAAATTGCATTAAGTCAGTTATTATGTTATTGCTGCAGATTACTTACAATCAAACTCCTCATTATAGACAAGGGAGCGATTTCCCGCTAGAAGTGCTTGCTTTTCATCCTCACTGCCATCCCCCATGATGTTAAAACTATTATTTTTGCAAATGCAAGATAAAAGATGGTAAGTTTACTTTGCACAATTGTCCACTCCGGTGACAGATGATCGACTTTATTTATTTTACTTCTGCCGCTGCCACCACCATCACCAAAAATCTCTAGTTTCATTTGGCGCATGCGCAGATGTTAGCCCCAAAGTTCAACAAAAATTAAAAGAAATGCATTATATTTAAATTGTAAAATATAAACTTCTAAAATAGTGATCAACGTACATTTGCAATATTAAAACTCGATTATATTGCAAAATTTGATGGAAATAGCTTGGTAGAGAAGTAGCATACACAGCATGCTTACTAGCTACTTTCCTTGTCCTCGGAATGGAACGCACCTCAATTTCTGTTGATTTAATTTTGTTGATAAACCGATTCTACAAAATATTGGTTAATATATCCATTGTGAGGCGTAGTAATGAATTGAAAAAATCCATTGAAATGCTTTCATCCATTCCATAGAAAGTCTACTTTTCGCGCGGGTCGGCAGTTTCTATTTCTCCCTCCACGTTAGGTAAAGTCAAACTGGCGAGACTTCGTTTTTATGACCCTGCCTATTATGAAATGGAACAAAGTAACCCTAATATTCCATAAACATTAAAATATCATAAACACTACATAATAAGTTTAATTGCAATTGAACTACATGTTTGGCATGCGTTGGCTTGCAGTTTAGTTAAGCCAACTCAGGCCAAAAAAGCCAAGTATTCCCAGTCAAACTTTACATATAAACACATAGTGGGTGCCTTTAGGCACTTTGTATGCGCTCCCTTGATTGGCGCTTAAACTGGGAAAGTACAATTAGCTGGAACTGGCGTCCTTTTCAGAGTATTTACAACATTTTACAGAATAAATATTTCATGCATGTTCATTTATTGGTATTTATATGCATTGATTTTTTAATCCCGTCGAATTTGAGGTGATAAATGCAGCAAAACAAATTGAATTGAGTACTCTATTTATGTAAATTCACATTTAAGTGAATAAGTCAACAAGTGTACTTTTTAAGTGATTAGTATGCATATAAAACAGGTATGAAAATAATATCTTTGTTAAGTTTTAATAAATCATTTCTATTTCTAATTCCATATGTTATATTCTAGGTAATTATACAAGGTTTCAAGAGTTACCGAGACCAGACAGTTGTTGAACCATTTGACAAAAGACATAATGTAGTCGTTGGGCGCAATGGTTCAGGAAAAAGCAATTTTTTTTATGGTAATTGTGATAATCATTTTCCAATACCCATGTATACTTATTTAATATTTTTAGCAATTCAATTTGTATTGAGTGATGAGTATTCTCATTTAAGACCTGAGCAGAGGCAAGCTTTATTGCATGAAGGTACAGGGCCTAGGGTTGCAACTGCTTATGTTGAAATAATCTTTGATAATTCAGATAACAGAGTGCCTGTAAGTATCTTATCTAATGGCTTAAGATTTGCTAAGCATTAATTAATATTTATACTTCTAGATTGAGCAAGATGAAATTTTTCTCCGAAGAGTTATTGGGGCAAAGAAAGATCAGTACTGCTTAAATAAAAAGGTGGTTCCCAGAAGTGAAGTAATGAATTTGTTGGAATCTGCTGGATTTTCAAATTCCAATCCATATTACATTGTTAAGCAGGGAAAGGTATTCTTACCATTGCATAAATTTTCTTATTTATAACTTGTTAAATCTCTAGATCAATCAAATGGCAACCGCTCCTGACTCACATCGTTTGAAACTTCTTCGCGAAGTTGCTGGTACACGCGTTTACGATGAACGACGTGATGAATCTCTTGGTATATTGAAGGAAACTGAGTTAAAAGTAGAAAAAATTGAAGAATTCCTGGTAACAATTACGGAACGTTTAAGTACTTTGGAGGAAGAAAAGGAAGAATTAAAATTGTATCAAAATCATGATAAAAATCGTCGAGCCATTGAATATTTCATTCTTGACATTGAACTGTTTGAACAGAAACGAAAATTGCAAGAATTGGAACGACAACGTAACGAATCGTCAAATGAGCAAACAAATTTGGCATCAAACTTGAAAAAGGCGCAAGATAATATCAAAACGTTTGCTAAGAAAGTAAAAGAATCAAAGAAAGAATTTACATCCCTTAAAGAAGAACGTGATATTTTGGCTAATGATCTTCAGCATTTACACAAGGAGAAAGCCAAATTGGATTTAACTATCAAAGATTTATCAGATGAAGTTCAAGGCGATAACAAATCAAAAGAAAGAGCTGAAAGTGAATTAAATCGTTTGGAAATTTCTATAAAGGAAAAGGAGCAAGAACTGGAAAAGGTGAAGCCTCAGTACGAATCCATGAGGAAACGGGAAGAAGAATGCACGAGAGAATTAACACTGAAAGAGCAAAAACGTAAAGAACTCTATGCTAAACAAGGAAGAGGCAGTCAATTCACGTCTAAAGATGATCGGGATAAATGGATTCAAAACGAATTAAAGTAAGTTTTATTTTATTTATACATTTTTTAAATATGTTTATTAAAAATAATAAATTCATAGATCGTTGAATAAGCAAATTAAGGATAAAGTTGATCACAAAGAACGAATAACTGAAGATTTGAAAAGAGACGCAGCGAATCTCATTAGCTTAAATAAGAAAATCGAGGAACAAACTCAAGAAATGGAAAGGCAAAAGGTTTGCATTGATGAGCATAACAAATCGTGTTATGAGTTGAAAAAGAGCAAGGATCAACATCATAGTACAAGAAAGTGAGTTGTATAATATTAGTTGTGCATTATTTAAAAACTCATGTATTTTCAGTGAACTTTGGCGAAAAGAAAACAACGTCCAACAAAATCTGGCCAGTTTAAAGGATGATTTATTAAAGGCTGACCAAGCACTTCGTTCAATGGCAGGTAAACCAATATTGAACGGCAGAGATTCCGTCAAAAAGGTACTGGATACGTTTAATAATCGTGGAGGTAGAGAAGCTGAAATCGCGAAATCGTATTACGGCCTTGTTATCGAGAATTTTCACTGTGAAAAAACAATTTACACGGCAGTAGAAGTTACAGCGGGAAATCGATTGTTCCATCATGTTATTGAATCTGATAGGGTTGGGACTCAGATTTTAAAAGAGATGAACCAACAAAAACTTCCCGGAGAAGTCACTTTCATGCCGCTGAATCGCTTAAACGTACGGACACAAGACTATCCAGACGACGGTGTAAGTTACTTGAAATCTTGTAGACATGAAGAAGTTTACAAATGTAATTTTCATTCTAGGATGCGATTCCCATGGTTTCGAAATTAAATTATGACGAAAAGTATGACAAAGCCATGCGTTATTTATTCGGCAAAACATTGATTTGTCGTAATTTGGATGTTGCTACTAAATTGGCGCGGTCGACTGGATTAGATTGCGTCACTTTGGATGGCGATCAAGTAAGTTCAAAAGGTTCTTTGACGGGTGGCTATTTTAACACATCGCGATCTCGCCTGGAAATGCAAAAAACCCGTACCGAATTGATGGAACAGATCGGGACTTGCGAGAAAGAGCTTGCTTCCTTGCGCGAGGAACTACAGAAGACGGAATCTGCAATTAACAATATTGTATCAGATATGCAGAAAACAGAAACGAAGAACAGCAAATCAAAGGCGATTTACGACAAAGTAAAGGGTGAAATTCGACTTATGAAGGAGCAAGTTTCTAGTATTGAACGATTCCGCGGTTCGAAGGAGCGCTCGCTTGCTCAATGTACATCGAATTTGGAGGCCATGCAAACAACTAAAGAAGGCTTAGAATCCGAATTGCATCAAGAATTATTGTCCCAGTTATCCGTTGCTGACCAACAGGAAGTGGATAATTTGAACGATGATATACAACGCTTGCAAAAGGAGAATAAAGAAGCTTTCTCCAGCAGAATGAAATTAGAAGCTGAAAAGAATAAACTGGAGAATCTTCTGACTAATAATTTGATTCGACGTCGCGATGAAGTGCTGCACGCTTTACAAGAGATTTCTCTCGAAGATCGCAAACGGCAGTTGGTGAACTGCAAGACAGAACTTACCGAAGTGGACAAAAAAATCACGAAAGTTAATGCAGATACGACTTCAGCAGACACAAAAATCAAAGAGTTGTCGAAGAAGTTAAAGAGCGAGCAGAGTGAATTGGATAAGTGGAAAAAATCCGAGAAGGAAGCAGAAGAGCGTATTAATGAAGATGCCAGACACTTGGAAAAGTTCGCTACTAAACAACGAATGTTGGAAGAATCAATTGAAGAGTATGTGAAGAAAATACAAGCTTTGGGCGCGATGCCATCCGGCGAGTCGTGCGTGCGATTTGTCAAAATGTCTTCAAGAGCCGTAAGTATTGATTTAAAATTATCGCAATAAAAATGGTTTATACATCGTTGCATGTTGCAGCTTTTCCGTGAATTGGAGAAAACTAATAACGAGTTGAAAAAATTCGCCCATGTTAATAAGAAAGCTCTCGACCAGTTTATGAGCTTCTCCGACCAAAAAGAGAAGTTGACGAAACGAAAAGAAGAATTGGACCGTGGCAACGAGAAAATTAAAGAGCTCTTATCCTCCCTTGAACAGCGAAAAACGGAGGCGATTCAGTTTACATTCAAACAAATTTCGCGATTCTTCAGTGAAGTGTTTAAGAAGCTGGTCCCAGTCGGCAAAGGCAAATTGGTTATGCGAAAGGGAGATAACGATGAAGGCGGTGAAATTGCGCCGGAAGATACTGCTGATGTATACACTGGTATTGGTATTAAGGTATCTTTCACCGATTCCGACGCTGAAATGAAAGAAATGAATCAGTTGTCTGGCGGGCAAAAATCGCTGGTGGCACTCGCTCTAATATTTGCAATTCAAAAATGCGACCCGGCCCCATTTTACTTATTTGATGAAATCGATCAAGCCTTGGACGCGCAACATCGTTTAGCGGTAGCCAATATGATTCATGAACTGACCGATGAGGCGCAATTCATTACGACGACATTCAGACCTGAATTATTGGAACATGCCAATAAGTATTACGGTGTTAAGTTTCGTAATAAAGTCAGCCACGTGGAATGCGTAACGAAGGAGGTTGCCAGGGATTTCGTCGAGGACGATCAAACACATGGTTAATTATTTTTTCATAATTATTGCACTTTATAATCTGTCACCTTATTGATTCATTCTTTGTAAACACATATTAGTAAACCTAGAAGGTATTTTTTTGTAAATTGTAATTAAAAACTATCAAATAAAGGTGAATTACATTAGTGGTCTCCTTCTGAAAGATTTTGCTTGGAGTGCATTTAAAGTTCTACCAAATAACGGTAATTATTTTAAACGGGATAGTTGAGCAGCAGGTGAATAAACACTTCTCTACTAAATATTTTGTTAAGGAACAATCCCATTTAATTAACAGGCAGATCTTTGAGTATTTACTCTTGATTAGATTAATATCGATAGCCCGGCAAAACCCACGAAAAAACCTTCGTTAGTCACATGTGTTATCATAGAGACGTAGAGTATTTATTTTCAGTGAACGGTACAATCAAAATTAATTGACGCTAAACTCACAGAAAAACAACTCTCATCTAAAGTTGTGCATCTACGCCACTAAACGCGTACATAACCAAGATACGACAAAAATAGAATGACATCATAGCAATCATTAAATTGATCACTAGTGAAGAGATTAGATTAAATCCATATTTGCAAGGAGCTACAACAATTTTCTAACAACTTAGTGTCCAAGGTTAACATAAAATTGCACCTATAACTTGCTATCAAAATGGAAGACTTGAGGTAAATTATCTGCAGCTTTAGATTTTGTATACTTTATTATTTTGCTTTACCAAACCTTTTAGGATTCATTTTTTAACATATAACGTTGGTACATCATCTCCAGAGCAGGATATTACCTCTCTGCTGTGCCCTAATGATCAGCAGAAGGATAATACTGACATATATGTTATTTCATTGCAAGAAGTGAGTGCACAACCTCACAATTTATTACTTGATGCATTTTATGAAGACCCATGGACCAGAAAATTCATTGATCTTTTGGATGACAGAAAGTTTATAAAAATCAAGTCAATTCGCATGCAAGGCCTTGTTTTAAGTGTGTTTGTAAAAGAGAAGCATTTGCTGAATATTAGACAAATGGAAAGCTGCTACACAAGAACTGGCCTTTCTGGAATGTGGGTATGTTATCAACAAATTTTCTATGAAGATGAAAATTGAGATTGCTATTATAGGGTAACAAAGGAGCAGTAAGCATAAGGCTTGGTATTTATGGATGTTCCATTTGTTTTGTTAATTCACATTTAGCTGCTCATGATAATCAATTAGATGAGCGCATTGAAGACTACAATTCAATTATACAGGACCATGAATTTCACATTGAAAATCATAAGACAATTTTCTTTCATGAGTAAGCAAGTGCTGTTTATGTACAAAGCCAGGTTTAATGCATTTTCTGCTTGATTTTATGGCAGCTATGTATTTTGGATGGGAGACTTGAACTTTCGGCTTTCTGAGGAGTATAATAAATCCCCTGAAGAGATTGAACGATCCATTTTAAAGGGAGAACTGCAGGAATTATTTAAACATGATCAACTCAGACAAGTAATGTCCAAAGAAACTGCTTTCAGTGAACTATCTGAAAATCTACCAACTTTTCCTCCAACATTTAAGTTTGAAGTTGGAGAAAATAATTATGATCACAAGTAAGTTGTAGCAAATTAATTATTCTAGTGACTATAAAAAATGTATATTTATAGACGTAGACCAGCTTGGTGTGATAGAATTTTGTATAAAGTTCACCCGGATAACCACGAGAATGTTAAATTGCACGCGGATCAGAAGACCTACCAATCGCATCCTGAAATTATGCTAAGTGATCACAAACCTGTAACAGCAGATTTTGTGATTAAGGTAATTACTATCATTTCGATATCTTTTCAGAAATAAAAATTCCTAACTTTTTTACTTTCAGGTGTTTGCCCACTTTGCTGAAGAAGTTGTGAAATTCAATAAAATTTCCTGCTGGTGGGACAATTCCGATAATATTGTTAAATACGAAATTCGTAATAATTACGAGCCTAACAGATGTGATTGGGTTGGACTTTATAAGGTATAGTTTCTTCATGTTTATAGCCAATGTTTATGTCTAATTATTTTAATTATAGGCAGAGATTAATGATGTCGAAAATTATGAAACATACGAGTACGTGCCAAAGCCACCGAGTCCTTCGCCTGTTCCCCGTAATAAACATAGTCCTCGTCCTGTGACGAAACATCCGCATGATGAACAAAGCTCGACCACTGGTTTTTTGCATACCTCAAAAAAATACGAAATTACATTTCCTCAGCTGAATAATCGGAGATGCGGGGAAATGTATCGTCTACTTTACATCAGCGAAAATGCTGAAAAAGTACGTAGCATTTATGGTATGAGCGAGCTATTTCATCTCGATTCTAGAGAACATTCCGATTAGGTTGAATTAATTTAACTTAATGACTTGCTTAGGCTTAGCCTTTCTAGCAGCAGCTATTAACAAAAGTATGACAAACACAAAGGTATTATCTTGTTACACGTTTAAATATATATTAAATAGCTGGTTGAGCAAACTAGCTTGAATACTGGAAATAGATTCTTGCCCAGTTTATAGTGGTACACTATTATTTCATGCATTTTGAAATTAGTTTTTAGTGGTTTTTATAATATTGAACAAATCACACGAAGTGCAAATCGCAAACGAATATGTGATATAATTTCTAAATATATTAGTTATCGCCTAGCTTTATTTATTATAATTTTAATAGGATCATTTGGTATCAGGGTTTTGCATAAATTTATGACATTTTATTGAATTATTAGAATCTATATTTTTATGATGTTTTATATTCATGACACGGCAGCTTTTGTGATTTACACACTAACTATAAGTAGTGAACTATATATTTACATTGTATAATGGTTACTGCATATTTGTTGAAAATAAATATACTAAACAATTGTGATTAGTTAGTTAGTTTATTCTTTCCTCTGCGTAAATTAAGCAGCACCGAGTTGTTTTCCGTGATTATACAGGGTGTATAAAGAAGCTGGTAAAAGGTTCATATGACTAGAAAATTCGCTTACGGAGATTTACATGGGTTTAAGGAGTTTGTTTGGAACGCAAGTCGGCTTGTGACGTCAGACTTGTGGACTTGGGGACATTTGTAAAGCATCTCAAAGCAGCATGGGATTCTGCAGAAGTCTCTTAAGGTATTGTTTAACAATTTATTACTATAAATACTTTATATTTTAATGTATGTCATTCTGCTGATGCTTTATATGGTACCATATATGTAGTGCATCATTTAAATATATGTGCTGTGGTCTTGACAATTTGTAGCTGTTGAGTCTTCTGTTGTAGTTCCTTTTCCTCATTTGGCTTTTTTAAGATTTAAAAATATAATTATTCAGATACTTTCATGTTATTACACTATGCTGCAGCCTTTTATGTTATCATTATGTGGTGTGGTATTTGGTAATTTGTAGCTGTGATGTCTTCTGTTGTAGCTCTTAATTCTCCAGATTCTTTCATGTTAATTTACACTTTGTGTGTTCTTAGTTTTGCTGGTGGCTGGAACAAAAGGCGCCACATTTCAAATTGTGGGAGTAAAGCAACACTTTATTCCCCACAGTGGGCGCGAGGCTTTACCATGTTTTACTCCCTCTTGTATAGTCAGTCCACCGACGATTGGTTTTTATGGCCCGCTTAGCAAAGTTTCAAACCGCGGGAATAAAGTAACACTTTATTCCCCTCGATCAAAACTTATTTCCTTTTTACAGTAGTACCTCATTAATTGACCCCCAACGTAATCGAGCATGGCGCCATTTTCTCAACAGGTTTCAATCGTGGAGGGAGGAGAAGTAAGGAGATGCCCCCAAATTCGAAAAGTGAATGCTTACTTAAGGGTCATAAAAGGTTCTTAGCCGTCGCTTCTCCCACGCTGCTGCCGGTGCGTAGCGTGGGGTATTTTTGAGTACACATGCAAAATGTTGGTTTCGTTCGAATCTTCAAGCGTACGCCTCTGGTTCTGGTTCCAAGCTTTTCCGTCGCATTGAAAAGTGGGGTTGTCCCATATCAAAATTTTTACATGTGCAGCATAGGAATGGGCATCATTTGTGTTGCATGTTTTCATAGCAGTAAATAAATGAACATTTCATTGTATTTGTTATTGCAGAACTACAAAGTATTTTGAGTCTGCTACATGTTGGAGGAAACAGAAGCTTCCTGTTAGTGTGATAGGTAAATGAGCATCTAATTGTATTTCTTTATTTATTGTTGGAGTTTTTGGAAATACTTCCGTACTCAAACTGCTCATTTTCACGAAAAAAATTAACCGCAAATAAAACCAAATATGTCAAAACGTAGATAAATTAACACTGATTCTGGCAAACCAAGTCGTTTTTTCGAGAAATTAGTAGTTTCTGAATACTATTATAATGCTGTAGACTGTAGACCAGACCCCAACAAAACATTAAAGATTCTAAAATATGCAAAATTAAGATAAATTTTATAACATATGGAATATATTGAAATAAATTGTTAAACAATACCTTAAGAGACAGCTGCAGAATGTCATGTTGCTTTGAGATGATTTACAAATGTTCCTCACAGCTTGAAGGTCTCCATATTTGTAGAGCAGTTCCAAGTTTCAGGACTTTCAGGAAATGTTGCTACAAACATTTGGCACCTAATTCTGAATGAAACGCAAAACAACTCAGTTAAAAAGTCCCATTATTTTTCGAGTTATTCAACCTTAAAGAATGTTGCTATTTTTGCAAATTTTTCAAAGACTGTAGCCTTTGGTACATTTTTGCACATTTTCAAAAAAGTTTCAGGATTTTCAGGAAATGTTGTTAGAAATATTTGAGCACTAATCCTGAATTAAACGCAAACAAAAATCAGTTAAAAAGTCCCATTACTTTTCGAGTTATTCAACTTTAAAGATTGTTGCCATTTTTGCAAATTTTTCAAAGACTATAGTCTTTGGTACATTTTTGCACATTTTCAAAAA